>JAYXIM010013247.1:0-108753 GCA_037575425.1 Anastrepha fraterculus | reverse complement strand
ACTCCTCCCTTGAGGGAATATGAGTGGGAAAAGTTCCGCTCTGACTTATTTCTCATTTTAAAAAAATTATTGCTTGTTTATTACTTGGTTCGGTTTCGGTTTCGCTTCGGCAGAAATTGACTGAAGTTGGGTTCGATTCGGTTCGGACTTAAAAATCGATATTCGGTCATTCTCTAGCCTTTACCTATAGAGACTAGATTTCGAATTCGCTAATATAAACTAACAAACTGAGAATTATTGGCCAGCATTCGGTCCCATTCCCATTTGACAAGAAAATACTTGAATATAGAGAACTTAGATTTTTGGAAACTCACCAACGAAAATGTTTTCATAAAACCTAAAACACAATAAAAGCGAAAATAACTTTATGAAAAAAAAAAATGCTTGTGTAGCAGTAAAAGGTAAATTTTTATGACTCAAAAATGATGTCAAAAGAAAAATGATGGCACATGAGAGACATAAAAAATTTTCCGCCAAGTGTCTTGCTAAAATATGTATTATGAAAATATGAAAATTTTCAGCGTGTCTTACAAGGTGACGCAAAATTTAAGAACAGAGCAAGAAAACAAAGAAAAAAAATTGGTGGGTACACTTTTGTTAAGTGTTTGTCCGAGCTCCTCCCCGTATTTGTGGTGTGCGTCTTGATGTTATTCCACAAATGGAGAGACTTACAATTTTCACCCGACTACGAACGGGAAGTGGCTTTTTATAAGTTTTTTCATGGCAAAAACGCATTCGGAGGTTTACCGTTGCCTGCCGAGGGGCGACCGCTATTAGACACAAAATGTTTTTATTATTTGATTTTCATGTACGTATTCGAATTCTATATAAAACCTGCGCCCTCGAAAAAACCTAGTTACGCGCTTGTATTCTCATATGCATGCATAAGTAACATTTTCCCTCTCGGATTAATTTGTGCCACCTTGTATAAGGATTTTTTTTTTTTTATGTGAAGCAAAAGACTTTTGGCTGCCTCTAATTGGATATGAAAAAATGTTTACTGACGAATGAAGAAAAATGCCATTCATAGCACCTGTATACACACATGTATGTATGCACATACATACATATTTTCACTGCGATAATTGAGCGATCTAATTAACAGTAGATATATTTTCGCAAAAAAAAGCACCAAAAAAAATAATGAAATAATCAAAAGCGGCAATATTTATGTTTTGGCACAATTAGCATGAACAGTCACAATTTTTACAGTATTTTTATGTGCATTGTAGTCGTAAAAATTGCAACAAGACTTCCACTCAAATCCAAAATGTGGCAGCAAATTGTGGCAGTTATCAAGTGTTTTTTTTTTTCTTTTGTTTTTGTTGTGTATATTCATGCAAGTGTGGATATGATTGTTGGTAAAATGCAAAATGTAATCGTAAAATAAAATAAATTGCAAATGTTTTAATTTGCATACTGCAGGTGTTGCCTTTGCCATTGCCTCTGACAGTATTCTTAGCGGTACTTCTTGGTCGAAGTATTGTCGTTAGTCGGTTGGCCTTACAAAAAATGAATTTATTATTATTAACTTTTATTATTATGGTTTTTCTTACAAGTGATTGGTGCCATTCAAATCGTGAATCACTCATTACATACATATGCATGTATGTATGTATGTATGTACTCTTGTTGCTATATAATTTGTAATTTATAAGCACAAACATGTGTTTGTGCAAAGAACATTTGCATAAATGGTGGCTCAATGAGATGCAGACACACACGTGCACACAGCTGCGCATTCGTGTGTAAGTATTTACGAGCGCATTTGAATGTACGAAGTCACGACTGCGTTTAGTGAGAGCTTAGCGGGTTGCTGGGTGGATGAAAGTAAATGCAAATTAGGTGATTTTCCAGATTAATTTTAAGATAAAAAACTAGTAATTTCTGAAAGCTCACAAAAGTTTGTGCATTTTTTTCTTAAAAATTAAGGTTCCAAATGCTCGACTTATTTTGCTGTGTTTCTTATACTTTCGTACTTTTTTTTATTATTTTTTTTTTAATTTTATTTATTATTTATTATTTCTTTTTTTTTATTTCTGTATTTAATTTATTTTTTATTTATTTCGTTTTATTATTATCTTTTTTCTGTATTTAATTTATTTTTACTGTTTTTTGTTTATTTATTTATTTCTTTTTATTATTTTTTTTTTCATTTCTTTTTATCATTTTTTTTTATTTCTGTATTTATTTATTTTTTATTTATCCCTTTTTTATTTATTTGCTTATTTCTGTATTTCTTTATTATTTCTTATTTTGTTTACTTTTTTTTTTGGTACTTTTTTTCTGTATTTAATTTCTTTTTTATTTTTTCTTTTTGTATATTATTTCTGTATTTATTTTTATTTTTTTATTTCTGTATTTATTTTTATTTTATTTCTGTACTTTTTTTATTAATTCCTTTTTTATTTATTTTTTTATTTCTGTATTTATTTTTATTTTTTTCTGTACTGTTTTTTATTTATTCCATTTTTATTTATTTGTTTATTTCTGTATTTATTTTATGTTTTTTTTATACCACACATATTTTTCTCATAATAATTTTTATATTTTATTTGCTGATAGCTCAAAATAAATATATCTACATTAATTTTTACTAAAAAGTCTCCTTAAATTTTTAAGCAACTCTAAAGTAGAGTTCTAGAATTTATTCGCACATTCTCAACGAGTACCCGCACACCTGTTCGATACTTATTATAGAGCTCTTTCGAGTATATCGAGCAATATTTTTGACTATTGTGAATTTTTTATCCGCAATTTTCTTAAGCTTGTAAAATTATTCATTCACTAAAAACTAAAAAAAAAAATGCTGACAAATAAAATTGAATATTTTTTTAGCTGCTCAAAAGCTTAAAAATTTCAAACAAACATTGAGCAGATTTGAGCAATGACTGCTCGATACCTGGATATCTGGAGCTCTACTCGAAAGTATGTGAATACAGACGAGGCCAGAATAATACCACAGCGATATTTTGCAAAGTTTGGGCTATTTATGTATATTTTTATATTTTATTTTGTTCTATGTACATATTTTTGTATTTCTTTTAGATTTTTATTATTTTTTTAACTTTTTTTAATTTAAATTTTTTTTTTATATGTTTTATTTTTTTATATTTTTTATTTTTTTATATCTTTTTATTTATATTTTGGTTTTTATATTTTTTTAAATTTTTTTTATTATACCATATTATTTTTTATATTATACTATTTCTTACAATTATCTTTTATATAACAACAAAACCCATATAACTCAAACATTTAAACAAAAACTAAAGTTCTACACTGCCGAAATTTTATAAAATTTAACAAATTTTCATCAAACTATCAAATATTTTACCGGAATTTCTAGAATTTTCAGGGTATGCAATTTTATAGCCCATTCAACGAATGCTCGAAAGTTTTTATAAATATTAAATTAATATATATTTTTTTTTTAATGGAAGAAAATGCGTAACACAGTGCACACAAAAAAAAAAAAAGATACTAAATAATGCGAATCTTGAGTCACTTTAAATTGCTCCAGATTATACTTAAATGTAATGGGCCATTAATCTGTACATCCAGAATTTTTCTAAAAAGTTTAAAATTTCAATGAACATTTTTGAATTCTTTTAAATTTTGAAACTCGGTCAAATGTAGGTTATAATAAATTATAAGCTCAATAAAATATATATGAGCACGACTTCATTTATGTATTTTATAATTTACCTCAATTTATTTTATTTTATTTCATAATGAATTTTTTTATTTGTTCTTTTAGTTATATTGTTTTCGTTAGTATTTTGTTTCATCTGTTTTATCAGTTATTTTTTTCAGTTAAGTTTTTCTTTTTGTCTTTTGTATTTATTAATTTTTTTTTACTTCGCATTTATTTATTTTTTATTTTGTTATATGTTTTTTCATTGGCATTTGTTATTTTTGTATTTTATTTTATTTCTTTTTTCTCATATTTAATTGAATTTATTTGTTTCTTTAATTTTATATTTTTAAAATCTTGAAAAATCTGCTTCTTTGAAATTTATATTTATTTCTATATATTTTAATATTATTCATCTATTCAACTGCGCCCAAAATAAACATACATACATAACTGCCGACCTCTGCTAAGCCTCTGTAAATCTTAAAATCTGAGCTACTCATCCATGCATTCAAATAAACAAATATTACTATGCAACTAAGTATGTAAGTGGGTGAATGTGGGCATAACTTTTCACATCTTTATCAGTTTATTTAACAGCTCGTTGTTAAAAAAAATTAAAATACAAAGCAGGAGAATAGAAAAAGTCAAATGAAAGAACAACAAATATTAACAAATAAATTAAACGCCCACAATACTAAGGCCAAGCAAAGCGAAGGCGCATTAACATTTCTCTTTATTTGTTATTTGTTTAAAAATTGTATTTCTATTTGCATTAATTTTTCCTATTTCTGTTTTCTCTTAATTTCATATGCAATGGCGCAGTACGCGTTTAGGCTGGTTAAAACTGTTAAATAACATTTTTGTAAAAAAAAATATCAAAATAAAAGAAAAAAATGCTTGCGCAGTTATGTGTTAAATAAAGGTCACAAACTTGTGACGCCAAGCGTTGCGTGAGTGCGAAAGATTGTCAAGAAGATCATAGTGCGAGTTAAAAGGCGGAAAGAAAATAACGTGGATTTTTTTTAATTTCTCTAAAAACAAACTGTAGTCAAGGGACTGCAGACTTGTGACACTCGGATTTTGGTTTAAAGAAATCTATTTTTTGGCCCTTAGCCTTTAGACAAAAAGATGCGCAAAAGAGCAATTATTTAGTGCAGTTTTAGCCTGTGTCACATTTTGATATCTTCCACATCTGTAAAGAGAGATCACGGAGTCTAATCATTGCCTTAGTAGGCGATCGATTACGAGCGACTCTTCCGAAATTTTAAGGCGAATGTTTAGTCAGACACCCGCAACGTCATAAGTCGCGCTTGTTTGTGGGGTTTTCCCTCTCAGACCCTACTATCTTCTATCTACCAAGCACTACTTGCGATTGCAAGGAATTACAAGGCTTATAAACCAGATATATAGGTACTACACTCTCGCTGCGGTAGGAGCTGCCTATGGCCTGTTATTCGATAGATGGACTTTGAGTCAACGCATTAAACACTAAGTAAATACAAACACACGAAATGTCGCAAGATCTTACTGGCTTCCGGTGAATCGGAGGGGACATAAAGGACAATAATGAGGGTCTAACTCGGTACTATCTCATAGAAATCTACGATATGGAGTTCGATATAATTTCGAGCGGGAGAAGTCATCTCAGCATCTTTATCAGCATCAGCTCAAGTCAACACAACACTCTCGAGAAGACGATCCTATAGCAAGAAACTGGCTATAAATATGCTGGACCCAGAGGTGGGCGAATAGTATTGGTGCATTTAATGGACGCCGTAATGCTTAAAGTTGTAGTGGCTACACACTGCGATGCAGTTGGCGATGGTCGGTATAAGTACGAAGGCATTTTAAACCTTACCTCACACACCAAACAAAAAAGAAACTGATCTCATCTCATCTCATCTCATTTTATCTCATCTTATCTTATCTTATCTTATCTTATCTCATCTCATCTCATCTCATCTCATCTCATCTCATCTCATCTCATCTCATCTCATCTCATCTCATCTCATCTCATCTCATCTCATCTCATCTCATCTCATCTCATCTCATCTCATCACATCTCATCTTATCTCATCTCGCCTCGTCTCATCTTATCTCATCGCATCTTATCTCATCTCATTTCCTGTTGTAGTTTATCTATTTACTATTTTATTTATTTGGTGGAAATACAAATCATGCAATCAATCAGATACTCATGAATTCAGCTTATCTAGAAAAACAAGTGTATTTTTCCGGTAGCAAAAATATATTTCATTCCTGACTTATTTCCCGTTGACTGACTTTGCCTGCCACAATCAAAGTCGTACAGATTCGAGTAACTTGTTTATTACTTTGCGAATTTAATCACGCATTTTTTGTAACAACATTTTGATTAGCAGTTCATAAAATAGGCTATAAACGAGACGAAAACGTACATGTGTATGTGTGTATGACTAGACAAGTCGCAGGCATGCAAATCAATACACAGCACCGGCAATTTGCCACAAATGTCAAAATGTCGCACACGTTGGCAGGTTGAAGTGAATTGGTGAACCCAATTGTTGTTGCTGTTTTATGGTACTTTTTGCATTTGTTTCTTTTTCTATTACTTTCTGTTCTCTGTACTATTCTTATCAAGCAGTGCATAGCAATTCTGTGTCGCATTTAATTAAAATCTCCATTAAGGTACGCCAAACAAACTGCACCAGCAACAAAATAAGCGCGACGGGTGCGACGGGCTTTGGCATGACTGACTGACCGGATAGCAGCCATGTATGTATGTATGTATGCACATAGATGTCTGTTTGAGGGCTGTGTTGCTGCACCAGTTGGTTGGGTAAGTGGCAACTAACCGGTCGACTACAAGTCGATCAAGCGATTTCAATCACCAGTTTGGGACCCCCATCGTGACAGTCATCGGGTATTTAAATTAAAAGTTGTGGTTTTAGATGCCTACGCAAAAAAATTTTAGGTAGAAAAACAAAACAAAAAATAACAGCAAAACCTCTAATTTGTATGTAGATATTTATATGAATATATCAAATAAGGTTAAAAATTGCTGAAAATTAGGAAGAAAAAAACCCGCGTGAAATCAATGTGACAACAAGAGCGGAACTGCTGACTTAATTATTGAATGAATTTTATTTTTAAAAACTGAATGCGGTTTCTATTTTAGAAATTGCGGAGTTTATATGTTTCTTAAGGTTGTGGGCAGCTTTTAAAGAATTACTTTTTGGATAGCTGTTTTTTTTTCTAAAGCTTATTCAGTCTCGTCAAATTCGGTGTTGCTAAAGGGTTTGGGTCGAGGTTTTCAAAACACTTAACACCAATGAAAAATAGAAACAGAACAATAGAAAAATTGTTTTTACAGTGCGCGCAGTAATATTTTTCCATCTACTTTTTCATCATATCAACTACATAGAGCAATTCCGCGCCAAGTGATCGAAGTAGGTCTTTAGGGTCTTTCAAAATGAAATGAAATGGTGAAAAACTTTCAAGATAAAACACTGGACGTTCTATTCAAAAAATTGCTGTTGTAGCGAAAAGTGTTGGCAAAAAAACTTCAACATCGACATGTCGACGATCTAAACGGCATTTAGCGAATTCAACAATTGGATTTTACCTGTAGATGTGCCATGGTAGACATTTAAATGATGTCATTTTCACATATAATTGTTAAGAGCCGTATTTTGAACAAAAATAGTGAAACCTGAACGAATTTTTATATGTTTTATATTAAAACAACATCTGGGCGCGTCTCTTGAAGGACCCTTTGTTTTGCACATTAACGTCAATTTTTGTAAAAATCGGTTTATTTGCAAGCTTGAGTATAATAAGAAGTAATCTAAAAAAAAAATTTGAACAAATTTAATAGTTTTGAGATTTATTCACTGCAGAAAGTTGTGGTACAGAATTTTTCGAAGTGAAATATTTTCGTTTTTTTTTATAATTTTTTTTTATTGTAAGATTAATAATTATTAAAAAAAAAAACTCTGGAATAACTGGTGAATTATCTGAAGAAGTACCGCAGAAAATTTCAATCCGATTTGTACAATATAAGCATAAGGTCGAGCAGTTACCGAAACCCGCCTTAGAGCTACTGTCACTCAAATACTCATAACTTCGGCAATTTTGCTCCTACCTACTTTTCTTGAGATATGGATGCATTTAGAAATTTATTAGACACATTTCATTTTAGCGACTAATTAGCAGTACGTAACTGTTTACCAAAGGAGCTTTTGTTAATTATCATTCGCTGAAGTGGTCGAAATGCAAAAGTGTATAGAATTAAGCTGATTATTACGAGTATAGTTTGTCTTAACAAGTTCTTTTTTTACTAACCTTTCTATTGTCTCTAACAAAATACACAACACGTGCGCTTAATTATCATCGAAGCAGAGAAAATTAGCAACAAAAATCAATTTGTATAGCAAAAACTAAAACGTTGCCTTGCTCAAGTATGTAATTCTTTTGTTTACAAAAGATCGTAATATATAGAGTAATATTTTTTACTAGATATATACAGGGTGAACGAAATGAAGTGTTACCTATTCAAAACACCATAACTTTTTTGTGTGAAATTAGGTTTTATTGATTTCAAAGACAAAATTGTTCAAAAATGACTACAATTTTCACACACATATATTAACTTTAGCTCGAATGACCACCTTTTGCCTTGACTATAGCCTTCAAACGGTCAAAAAATGAGTTGACTGCTGCACGAATGTGATCTTGAGGTATTTTGACCCATTCTCGTATAATCGCTTTTTTCAGCGCATCCATACTGGCATATTTTTTAGTCCTCACCTTGCACTCCAAAATGGACCAGATAGAATAGTCCATCGGACTTGCGTTTGGTGATTTCGAAAGCCATTGTGTGGACGAAATGAGGTGTGTAACATGACTTTTTAACCATTCTCGGTTCACACGAGCTTTATGAGACGGTGCCGGGTCCTGTTGGAACGTCCATGGTCTACGACCGAAATGTTTGCGTGTCCACGGCTCTAAAGCAGCTTCTAAAACATTTTCCCGATAATAAGTCGCATTCACTTTGACACCAGGCTCGATAAAAACGATTGGAGAGCGTCCATCAGCGGTCACTGCGGCAAAAACCATTACTTGCAGTGGGAAATTGCTTCGAGTGGCCATACGTAGGCTCGAATGCTCGTATGAGAGTTCGGTCAAGGAAACACGGTCGTTTTGAGTGTTTATGAACTGCTCAATTGGGAAATTTTTTTCATCAGAAAACACGATGTTAGGAAATTCGCCACGTTCGTGCAAGCGCAACAACTCCTTTGCTCTTTCGCACCAAACTTTGTTTGGTGGGGTGAAAGATCGTGTGCTTTTTGGAACTTGTAAGCCTTCACCTTGAGCTCATTTTTCAATATGCGTCGAATGCTGTCTTGCGATATTTTCAGTTCTTTGGCTATTTTTCTTCCACTTGGACGTGGATTTCGTTCAATTCGAGCCTGCACTTTCCGAACCATTTCTGGCGTTGTTGCGGTCTTTTTTGGTCCACCTCCATAGCGTTTTGCAATGCTACCAGTATCATTGTAACGTTTTATAGTGCGATACGCAAACATTTTATTCACTTTGAGGTGACTGAGCTCACGAACAATGGCTGGTTGTGATTTTCCAGCCAAATATAACGCAATCACACTATTAAGTTTGAATTCCATCACAGAAAAAAATAATTCAACAAAACTGAGACGCAAATGCTTTTGATGGCTTATAAACAATATATTGAACTGTCATTTGAACAATTTTGACGTTGATGTCATGAGCTGTTTTACAGATACAAGCAGTGTGAAGTTGGTAACACTTCATATCGTTCACCCTGCACATACAAGGTGGTGCAAAATTAATCACCCTATAGGAAGATTTATATTCTTGCAAATGGCGTCATGCGTGAATCATATTTGAGAATTGTGTGCTGGACAGACAAGCAATGGAAGGGTTAAAATAAAGATTTCCAGCACTCAAAATGATTTTTTTTTATTTAGTAAAAAAGTTGTTAAAAAAACAAAGTTGATGATTAATTTTGTGCCACCTTGTATATGTTCATATGCATATATATTTGCTTTTTTGCAACTATGTATAAGTACATACTCACAAGCATTCAGGGTACTCATAGATAACTACATTTGTACCTAATGGTTCTTTTTTTTCAATTCTTAAATTTTTATAAACTTTATTTCAACAATATTTTTAATATTAATTAATACTATATTTCTGGCAAGCTAAACTGTTTTTAATTTTGTATTTTATTTATTTTAATTTTTTATTAAATTTTTTCATGCTTTTATAATTTTAAAATTTTTTTTAATAATATTTTTAATATTCTTCGAAAAAAATAAGCTTTCAAGTTTCATTTTATTTTTTAATTTTTTTATTATATTTTTTATTTTGTTTATTTTTTATGTTTCATTCACATTTTTTGTAACTAAGCGGTTTTAGATTTTTATTTTATTTAGTTTTTTAGGTTTTTTTTTATTATTTTTTTTTCTTAAGCTTTTTTTTTATTATTATTATTTTTTCTTAAGTTTTATTTTTATTTTTTATTATTATTCCTTTTTTCGTTTATTATTTTTTAAAATATTTTTATTTTCTTTTCCATTCTTTATTTAATTTTATTTTACTAAATTTATTCATTTCATTTTATTTAGTATTTTTTAGCAATAATTCCTCAACTCGCCTGTCGTTTTTCTTGTTCTTATCTTAATAGAAAATTTGACTGCTTCATTTGTTGCTGTCGTCAAAGTTTGTTATTATTTTTTATTTCAGCTATTTTTTCGTCGTTTATTTTATTTTCCTGTATTTTTTCTGTTTACTTGTCAGTTGTTGCCATACGAAAGGCCATTCATTCGTCGCTACAAGCTCGAACTCAACGCCTGAAATCGCTAAAAAATCTCGAAGGTGGGTGTTTGGAGATTTGCATTTTAAATTAACCAACTTCAACTGGCTGCTGTTGTTGGTGTCGCTAACAGCAGTTAATATGTATATGCATACATGTAGTTGTTTTTGTTTTTCCTTTGAGGCTCAAGCGTTTTATGTTGCTTGTTTATCGCTGTTATGGTTTTCGTACTACTATTTTTTTATTATTTTAATTTTTAGCTTCAGAGCAAAGGCTGATTTTTCGAGCGCTCACACTTTGTTGTTATTTTAAATTTTTGACTTATTTTACGTGCTTTCTTGACCCTATTTTACTTGCAAATGATATTCGGATTTGTTTAAATAATTATTTTTTATTTATTAATTTCTTCCACTTCTTTTTCGTTTACTACCTTCGGGTTTGGGGTTTTCCACAGTCTCTGGCATTTCTAACTTTAACGGTTTCGCGCTAAATGCTTTTGGGATTTTATCTGACTTATGAGACATTTTTATAAGGAGTCGTGATAAAATTAAAATATTGGTTTTTTATTACAATAATATTTTTTGCTATCAATTACTTAAGGCTATTATCGTTTTTATAAGCGCTTATTTGGTTTTTGTGTGGCTTACCATAATTTTGGGCTGTGTATTTTTTTGAAGTTTGGAAGTCATTTCGCGATTGTGAAAGCGAAGTTGCAACGAAGATATATTATATACACACACACATACATGCAGCTTGTGGAGTCTACTATAAAGTTTTGCTATAATACTACACAAAATTGATCACCGTAATCTTACATGGTTAATTAAATTTGCACATACCGACGGTATTTACTTGCTAATTTGTTTCAATCATTTTTTGTTTTGCAGAATTCAGCAAATGCACCATAAAACTTACCTAAAATGAAAAAAAAAGAAAATTAAAAAATAGCAATCAAGTGAATGATTTATGAAAATATTTTAGTAAAAGTATAAATATTTTTTTTCAGCCTTTGAGACCTTTGGTCCAAGTAATGCAATGTAATGCCCCTTTACATACCTACAGGAGAAAACAAAAATCAAGAACATAAAAAAATTAAAAAACCCCAAAAAGTGGAAGTATAAAACTGCTAAAAAACAACAATATTACGACATACTAGCGCATTGTTTGAAACAATAGAACAGAAAATACCTCGCCAATCAGATACGAAAATTCGTTACGGTTATAATTTAGCGCCGGTACTAATTGATTGAAAAAAAAAACAACGGTTATGTTTTTAATTAGAGTGGAGTAATTTACGATACAGATAGACGATGTTAGTCTAGAAACAGATACGCATTTGTCTGACTTAAGTCAATAAAAATATATATATTTTTTTTAATTCACAGATAATAACACGCGTCTGGAAATTTGTAAACTAGATTTTTCTTGTTTATGTGCTTACCTACATTTAGTGAAATTAATATACGGTTTTCAAGGTAACTTCAGAGAGATAAACAAAATTTCAAATTTTTAAGTTGTGAATTAAAAAAAATTTTTTTTGTGAAAAGTCAACAACTATTAAATTGAGAAAAAAATAAGAATAATAATAATAGAAATAATATTCCTTTTATTTGCAGTTATTTAAAAAATTAATTGTTTTTGGCAAGGCAATGGCAAACCTCCGAGTGTATTTCTGCCATGAAAAAGCTCCTCATTAAAATATCTGCCGTTCGGAGTCGGCTTGAAACTGTAGGTCCCTCCTTTTGTGGAACAACATCAAGACGCACACCACAAATAGGAGGAGGAGCTCGGCCTAACACCTAACAGAAGTGTACGCGCCAATTATTTATTTATTTAAATTTTTGTACTTTAGGCATTTTTTATATTTATTGAAGTACGGTTTTCAAGATAACTTCAGAGAGATAAACAAAATTTTAAATATTCAAGCCATGAATTCAATTTTTTTTGTGAAAATTCAACAGTTATTAAATTGAAAAAAAAAAACAACACGAATTTAAGTTACGAATTAAAAAACAAATATTTTTGTTTGAAAATTCAACAATACAACAAAAGAAGAGAAATAAACAAAATTTAAAATTTTGAATGCATGAATTTTCTCAATTTTGAAATTGAAATTAAGAAATTAACAAAATGGAAATTTTGAAGTTGCGAATTTAAAATATTTTTTTTTTTTGGTTTGTGAAAATTCAATAATTATTTAATTGAAAGAAAAAAGAACTAAACAAAATTTAAAATTTTCAAGTTAAGAATTAAGAAAACATTTTTATTTGTTTGAAAATTCAACAATTATTTAATTGAAAGAAAAAAGAACTAAAGAAAATTTAAAATTTTCAAGTTAAGAATTAAAATAAATGCTTTTTTTTGTGAAAATGTAAAATTTTTCTTTCTTTTTCACTCCTCTCGGGGGCATAGGGCCTCGACAAGACTTGTCTTGCGTTGGTTAATCTATTTGATTTCTGACAGGGTAGGTGATAAGCCTGCCTAAAATGTAACAACTATTAATTTATTAGAAAAAATAATAATTATAATAGAAAGAACATTCCTTTTGTCCCCAGTTGTTTAAAAAATTAAGTGGCTCGCAACTTAAAAAGAATTAATGCATCTATCGCTTGTTTTGTATATTAGGCAAAAAATTCATCAGCGAATTCATAAAAAAAAATTATATTTTTTGGAATACATTTTTTAAGACTTTCGTCAAACAATTTGACATATTTCCAATAAATTTTAGTTTAGAAAATTTAGTTAGTTCCACTCCTGTCGAGGCCTATTGTTCACTACCCTATGTGGTAGTAAGTACAAGGTGGCGCAAAATTAATCACCCTATCAGAAAATTTATAATTTTCGAAAACGGCTTGAACGTCAGGCATATTTGACACTTGTGAATGAGATAGTATACAAAAAAACAAGCCAAAAACAATTCCCGCATTAAAAAAATTTTTTTTTGTAGTAAAAAAATGTTTTTTTGTAGTAAAAAAATTGATTCAAAAACCAAATTGGATGATGAAAAAAATCGTATTAGGTGTATTACTTCAGAATGAGGAATTTGCAAGAATAGACGAAAGGCCACTCAGAACCATTACAATATTGCTTCCGCCGTTTTTTGAAACGCTGCAAAAACTAATTTTTAATGTTTTTTAGTTTTTTGGAAAAAGCGCCACCTCAAAAATTAGGCGCTGATCATGGCAGCAAGCAAGCACTAAATATAAATGAGATTATTATTAAAAAAAAAATACTTTTATTAAAAAATTCAATCGACTTTTCATGAGACGAATTTCTTGAATAGGAATTTCCATCACTCAAAATATATATAGTTTTTTTTTTCATTTAGTAAAAAAGTTGTTCAAAAACAGAAGTGGATGATTCATTTTGCGCCACTTTGTATGAAAGCCCCAAGACGAGCTAATTCATTCTATATATTTTCTTTACGTTTGGCGATTAGCTGAAGTACAATCATTTCGTCCTCGCTTAGGCTGAACAGAGTTTAAAATGTAGATATGCCACGAGCAAAAAAATTAGTAGGTACTACAAATTTATTAAAAAACAATTTTATACATGAAATGGGTAACTATTGCAGAAAATTAAAAAAAATATTTGCTACCTAAATAATTAAAAAAAATTAAAAATAAAAATTGTTAAGTCCTTCCACGACTAGAGGAGTTTTCTTTTGAGATAAAAGTAAGCGAAAAAATATAAAACTCCATTCTTTTCACATTCTATTCCTCTTTCCTTGAAAATTACGTAAAACATATGCCTCCCGCATCGACTTTCTTAAGCAATTTACCCCTTAAGAATGCAGCTTTCTAGATTTACTTCTCACAAAAAACTTGTCATAAAAGCTTCACTAATATTTATAACCAATGCTAAATTTAAATAAACCTACATTTGCTACCTTCTTCTCTTCTTATAGAGTTTCACACATACCAACATGCATACGGGTATACATATATGTGAATGCATATTTTGGTATCTCGGCAATCTTCTCATACTTAGCATAAATATTCGAATCATAAAAAAACATTAGCATAGCTGAAAGGCAAAAATATAATGAATACTTATGCAAACATCCTCAGCTTGTCTAGATATATTTACCGATAAACACACATACATACACACACGCATACTCAAGTAATTAATATGCAAAACATTTATCGCACAATGGTTCAAAAAATGCGGGAAGGTGGTGGATATGATTTAACAAAAATAAGAAAATACCAGACTGGTAAGTAGAATTTTATGCAATCATGTAAATATGAATATCTATGCAAATTTGTTGGTATACGCACATACATACATATGCCTGCATAGAGCAATTTGTACAAGGAAGTTGTTAGCATCAGTGGCAAGGTTGATATCCATCGCCCATCATAGCGTTGGAGTTTTGACATGTAAGCAGTGTTTAGACGTAGATGGACAGACTTTCGGTTGGTTGGACGGATGGATGGATAGATAGACAGTTAGATGCATGTTTGGACAGCTAGACAAGTATACAAACAACAAGACAGACAATCAGTTGAAAATGTGTACTTTGTGGATGAACAGGAAAAGTGCGGAAAACATTGTTTTTTTTTTTGTTTTGCTACAGCTTATTTTACGATATTTAATGTGGCTTAATTTAAATTAATTTTGCTGTTCAGTTATATTATGTTTTATTGTGTTATGTGGCGTTATGCTATGTTTTGATTTATAACTTTAATTTGGGATATTTAATGTAAATTAATTAAAATTAATTGAGTTGTGTTCAGTTATGTTGTATCCTGTTGTGTTATGTTATGTTATCTTATGTTATGTCATGTTCAGTTGTGCTTTAGTTTATTTCAAGATATTTAATGTGGCTTAATCAAAATTAATTTTGCCGCGTTATTATGTTTTGGTGTGTTATGTGGCGCTTTGCTATGTTTTGATTTAAAACTTTATTTTGGGATATTTAATGTAAATTAATTGACTTGTGTTCAGTTATCTTGTATCCTGTTGTGTTATGTTATGTAATGTTATGTTATGCTTTAGTTTATTTCACGATATTTAATGCATTGCAACTTAACTAAAACTAATTTAGCCGTGTTTAGTTATATCACGTTATGTTGTGTTATGTTACATTATGTTTTACTTAAGTAATTTATTTCACATATTTGAAGTAACTTAATTTAAATTAATTTTGCGGCGTTCAGTTCTATTATGTTATGTTATGCTATGTTATGTTATGTTTGGCTTTAGTTATTTATTTCATGATATTTAATTTAACATAATTAAAATTCATTTTGCTGCATTCAGTTCTATTACATATGTTCTGTTATGCTATGTTATGTTATGTAATGTGTTGCCTTAGTAGTTTATTTCACAATAATTAATGCAAATTAATTAAAATAAATTTTGCTGCGTTCAGTTTTATTATGTTGTCCTTGCTATGTTATGTTATGTTATTCTATGTCATACTTTTTTTTGTGCATGCAATCCTGAGAAGAATGGTGAATGAGAAAAGTAAGTGTTGAAGACGAATATTTGTTTTTTTTTTTAAATATATTTTCTAATTTCAGTGCCGTTATGTTTCTTCAGCTATTTACTTCGTGCCCAAACATATTTGAATAATAAAACAACTTGGCAGAAAATGGTACCAGTAAGACCTAAAATTAACCCACTAATCCCTTTAACGTACTGATATAAAATTGGAGTTTTAAAAGATTAAAATTGTATTTAACTTCTGAAAAATGGGTTTTATGGTATTTAATAAAGAAAGGAAAACGTATTAAGCCAATGCTTACACACGGCATACCCATAAAGTGCTTATGTAAATAGGCAAGCCATATGAACTTACAGTGAGCCTGTGCACCCACACATACACACATGAACATACGCATATTTGTATTTATTGCAGGCGGATTTACCACCAAACAACCTCAATAAAGTAAGCTTGTACAAATTTTATAGTTCATCCTGCTCTGATCATAAAAAATACATACACCTACCAAATTCATATGCATATATATACAAACATGCGTACGTTTGTCAGCAAGTCAAAGTGGGAAATGCATTTTTTGGGTAAGCACCTTTACGCTTACTTTTTGTGCGTGTGTATGTAAATGAGTGTGTAAATAGACTATAGCAAAACACATTTAGCCAAACATATTTAAATATGTATGTGCATATGTAAACAATATAGAACATATGTTGTTGCCTTTGGCAGAGCACCTCACGAAAATGAGAACGTGTGTTGCTTTTTTCTTATATATTTACATTTGTACAGTGTTTCTTATCAACTCAAGTCTGGCATAGAACATAAATGTATGTATGTAAATATAGATAGAGTACTAATATACTCAACTGCATCTCCATCGATGGCGAGCTCCCTGCAAGAAAAACAGCTGGCTCCTAATGACTGGTTTCTTATTGGTGAATTAAAAATCAAAACTGATGCAGTTCATATTTTTCGCAGGCGACAACTAAATGTCCACCTTTCGTAATTATCGACACAAGACGAGTTTTTGGGAGTCAGACTATCTAAATCGGAAAATCAATATCGAGAATAAAGTTTGTTTTGTATCATTCGTTTGCTACTGCACACTTCAGTCGTTTCACCAATAGAATGATTGTCTTGGGCAACAATAGCAATGAGAAATTGGCTCACCAATGAATTGTAATGAATTACATAATAAAGCAGAGCAGTGCCAAACACAAGAAATCGCAAAATCCTCACAAATTAATGTGATTTTCAATTAGCCAGAAAGAGTTCATTGAAAGGTAACTAACACTTACCCCAAAAAGAATAATAAATGAAGAAAGTTGCTTGTACTATCTGCACAAACCGAGCCATTGCTAAGAGCTGACGTAAGCCTGCATAAAAGATAGACTTACTTGAGATGTGTCTTAAAAACGTATCCAATCTGCTCGACATCGCCAAGCTCGCCCATGTTCTTAGTTCTTACTACATAGTGGGCTATTGAAATATCTAACAGAAAGCTGAGACTGCTGCAGAAGCTGTATGGAAATGAGAGCTATTCCGGAAGCATTTAATGATCTGTTCCAACACAGCTCAAGTTTTTAATATTCTACGTCTATCAGGCTATTGGAAGTCGCCGTAGCCGAATGGATTGGTGCATGACTACTATTCGGAAGTGCACTGCTTAAAGTATCCGTGCATGCAACACCAAATAATAGAAAACAATTTTTTAATATCGGTCACATTTCGGCTATGACAAACCTGCGAGTGTAGTTCTACCATGAAAAAGCTCTTTATAAAACAGCATCTGCCATTCGGAGGCGGCATAAAGCTGTAGATCCCTTAATTTGTGGAAAAAACATCAAGATGCGCATCACAAATTGGAGGAGGTAACCAAACACCCAACAAAGGGTGTAAGCGCCAAATATACAAATTAATATACCAAAATTCCAATTTACGACAAAATATCACGTGCCAAAAAACAGAATTAAATCTTCCCGTGAGTGTCTTGAGAGGAGCACAAATATTTTTGGAATATATTTAAATATGACGTATAGGTATTTTATGTCTTTTAGATTAATGACAAACTCTTTCTATCTAAAATGGCCCACATGGATAAAAAAAATGAATAGTTGTGTGCTACAGAACTTGCCTAACTAGCGCATGTTTTTCTTACTGGGTAGGCAAAAGCCCGATGCACTTGAATACTCGTAGCTATGCTTAACAGATTTTGCCTGTATGCTTAAAATTTACCTGCAGGGTAGTTACAGATATTACAACATACATGCATTGTAAGATGTTCATTTATGTTTGTATGTATGTGCACGTATGCAATCATGTGAGTGTGCGTTTATCGTGCATTTCAAAGGTACTTGTCAAGGTTTTTGCTTTCTCTTCTCTTTTTTTTAATTTTATGATCACATAAATCATGCTAACATATGCACTTGCATATATACATACATATGCACATACGATATGTTTCATACATACATTGCATTCTGTATAGTTTGAGCAGAGAATTCCTGTAAGTTTGTCAATTCTGGCTGCACTGCACTGCTTATCAGTTACACGTACAGCTTATAAGTATACGGCAAGCAAACATATGTATGTAATTAAGTGCTTGTTGTTGTTTTTGTTTTTTTACACATTCATTGTGTTGCTAACAACACCTTTCCGTTGTGCCAATATTTGAAATAATAAAGATTACAGATTTATAAAAATTAAAAAAGAAAAGGCAAAAGAGTAAAATGTAAAAATGGAAATCGAATGTTCAATACGTTGGCAATGATTAAGTTGCTTGAAATTTTCCTTCTTCCCTTAAGTAAACCAAATTACGACATTTCGCATTTTTGTGGAATTTATCAGAAACTTATGACTGCATTTCCGTTTTGACGCATGAGTAAATATGGACGCAAAAAAAAAACAAAATCGGAAATGAGTAATTTGGAACAGTCAATTTATTTTTTTCAAATATTTTAAGTTCTTAGTAATTAGAAATTGAAACATAATTACAAAGTGGCGCATTCTCTTCTGGGTGCCAAGTTGATTGCATTTACACGGACTTTTCTAAAGCCTTCGACAAAGCTTCACATACGGTGTTGATGGTAAACTACGGTGCACTAGACAGAGCTAGTTTACTGGGGCGACAGCCATTGGTTGGTAAAACACGCAAATAAGATTAAACTCCAATCCGAACTAAATGAATTATATTCCTGGTGCTTGAGATCACATCTTTCATTAAATCTAAAAAAATGCGTCCATGTTTTAATTTCAAAAATCATGCAGTTTATTAAAAACTCAGTACAGAGAAGCTGTAGGAGGTAACTTGCAATCCCTTAAGGAATTTAAGCATCTTGGCGTTATTTTTGATATTAAATTTTCATTCATCAGCCATATTAACTTTGTGATTTCAAAGGCCTGCATTATACTTGGGGTTTTGCGGTGTAATAGCACTGAATTTTCCCATCCGTACATCATAAAACTGCTTTATACCTCTTTTATGCGCTCGCACCTGGAGTATGCAGCAATAATCCGGCGTCCTTTCCACCAGTTCCACATTGGCAGGATAGAGCGCGTGTAGACGATGTTTCTCGAAATTACGTTCACTGGGTTGCTCGGATATTAGTCTAGACCTTCGTCTAGTGCACGTTTAGCGCTGCTCAAATCGCTCGACAAAAGGAGATCAAGTATTATCTTTAACGTGTATTTTTTGCATTATCCAAGGAGTTTATGGCTGTCAGTCACTTTTTGAAAGAATAAATTTTAATGTTCCGCGGAGGTATCTGCGTACATCGTTTGCCTTTCTATGCAGATGACCTTTCAGATGATGCCAATGCAGATGATGCCTAGAATGAATTATGCCTATAATGCACCTACTGGAAAAGCTATTTGCGAATTTAGCCAAATCTCAACTTCTGTCTATCTTGATTTTTCTCTGTCTAAAACTAATAATATTCTTAATATGGTGCACCAGTTAAAGTTTAATTATTAAATAGTCTGTAAGAAATCGACACTGGACTTATTTGAAAAGGCCTTTCACAAATGGCGCCCAGATGCGAGAAGTGAATCATTCCTAGACGTTACCATTTTTTATGCCATCTTTGGTATTTGTCAAGTAGATGTACGTACAATTTTACACCATAGAACAATGCCTTAAAATTATTGAGATTTATTTCAAAAATGGTCGATCTTTAAGGACAACATATCGCAAAACTCATGATTTTTTGGGTGGAAATAATCGTCCGAATAAGTCGGCAATTCAAAGATTATTGAAAAAATTTCAAGAAACTGATTCTGCCGAGGAGAGAAAAAGGACGGGCAAACCAGAAAATGCACGTTTTATTGAGAAGATTGCCACTGTAGCGCAAAGTGTACATCCTTAAACATTGACTTCTCGACTTTCTCAACAACTAGGCATTCATAAATCGACTATATGGCGGATTTCACATGTCGACGCACTCATGGTGACATTTAAATGATGTAATTTTTTACATATAATTTTGAAGAGCCGTATTTTGTAAATAATTGTGAAAGCTGAAAGAATCTAAATTTTTACTTATTTTTTTAAAAGCCACATCGAGGCGTGTCCTTTGAAAGAAAATTTCTAGTAGCGATCACTGGTTACTATGTATTATGATAATAGATGGTTCTCAACATTTACTTAGAGTCAAAAGTCGAAAACTTTTTTCAACGAACAATCTGCTCTTTGCAGCGATCACGATTTTTTTTTTTTTTTTGTTTTTTTTTTTTAACAAACGAATTTTTCAATTGCCTGCGCTAACAGAAGATTTTGAAATAAAAAGCGAAAAAAATTTTTTTTTTCCCAAGCATAAGGCTTCTTTTCGACAACAAATTGCTCCAAATACATGCAAAGATATGCACATACATACATATACATATACGAGCATATACATGCATACACATACATAATAGTATATTTTTGTATGACTTCATCCTAAGTCAAATGCCAGTAAGTTGGACACTGAAATAACAAAAAACACAAAAAAAAAAAAAAAATAAGTCAAAATGTTTCTAATGCCAAATCTAAGTCAGGTTTTGCGCCACAGGAGTGAACACGATTTTTTATCCACACCCTTATGGGTCAGCGAATTGACAAGACAAAAAAAGGCAAACAGAAAACATAAGGACTGACAGGTAAGGCAATCAGACACGATCAAACTTACGAGGAATTAAAAAAAAATACAGTGCAGGCTATTAAAATTAGGATGGGGTTGAATCAAACGGTTGGTACGGTAGTAGATGGCAGCAATGTTTGGTCGAAACAAAGAATCCATACTAGAACCCGATTGGTTTGAATTTTAGTGTGGTGAATGCTGTTCGCGGGTTGAATTAGAAGGACAAACCGGGAATGCAGTTTCTTTTTTTAAAATCTTATCTAGAGTTTAGTGTAAGAATTTCATAAGATATGTTTCGTAAAAATTTTGGATTTTGCTGCTCATGAAATTTTCTGAAGAAATATTTAATAATGGATAATGGATTATGCCACTCCTGCACCCACCAATGAGCGGTAAATTTGATAGATAAATTCGAAATGTAATTTCCAGGCGCCCAAATCTTGATGACCACCACTGTATATCGTAACTTAAATGTGTATATGTACGTATGTGCCAGTGTTTTACTTGACTTCCAGCGAATTGTGGCATAGGTGGAACTGGTAAATGATTTTGGGCGCGAAAAAGGACGACATGCTGAGCCGTTAACTTTATTTTTGGCTGTGCCACGCTGCGAGTCATATGCAAGTAAATATGTTTGTATGCGCAACAACAATAAATAAATAATTATACTTGGAAGTATTCATGATTTGTGGAGAAATTGAGGAGTGTAGATTTTGTTGAGCAACAAATAAATGGTGCATTGAACCAAATAAAAATGAAAGAGGAAGCATAAAAATATTAGCAATTAATTGGCGAAAAAATAAGTAAAAATAAATTGATCATAAAAACTCAAAATAGCAAAGCGCATGGCAAATAATTGTCAATACAACAATAAAATAAATTTTATAGTGAATTTTATTTGTAGGAAATATAAGCAATAAATTGCGATTTAATGGAAAATATGGGGCAATAAATAATTTTTTGAGAATAAATACGCTTTGAATACGCCCACAATCAATAAATAATTATGACTACTCTGAGTGATATTTTTTTTTTAAATTTATTCTTGCTCCGGTTTTCTGTTTGATTTATGCTTTTTATTTTATATTTTCTGTGCATATCGCGTAGTTATGAAAAAATAACGCGCGCCTGATTTACTATGGCCCATGTGGTCTATATGCCCCCATGGAGTAATTATAGATATTTAGCGCACAAGTGTGTAAAAGAAATCATTTTAAAATAAAAAAGAAATCACTTTAAAATACAGAGCACAAAAAAAGGTGCCTATAGAAAGATATATACGTTGGAAAAATTTATATGCTCTGCCATAAAAAGCCATACATATAGACGAGCAAACTGAACATTACAAACATTTTTATGTGTGCACAATTTCAAATTGCTTCCTCTGTTATATTCAGCCTTTTGCAGCTAATTTTATTTATGAATTTTTTCGTTTATTTGTCGTTATTTGGTTATTTATGACGACAAACCGAAAAATTCAACACTGCCAGCAATAATTTTTAATTAAAGCAAGAAGATGAAAAGATTTAAAAACCAGCGTCCATTTAAAATAACTTTTTATTTCAATTTAAAGTTTCTTTTCTAGATTTTTGTTTTTTTGGTTTCATTTGCTTAAAATACAGTCAACAATTTTTGTGTGACCAGTGTGACTGGCGTGCAAAATGTGGATTTTGTGACTCAAAGCAATGTTATTTATGGATTCTGGGAAGCAAGAAAATTTACTTTAGAATCACACAAATATATTATGCAAACACAAATATGTATGTATGTATGTATATTAATATTTTGTCAAAGGCAATATTTTAGCTGAAGGCGTTACCAAGTGAATGATTTGGGCTAACGTTTCGCCTAAGAAATAATTTAAAGTAAAGTGAAAATAAATTATATGAGGAGCAAATGTTTAATAAAAAAATTTTTAAAACACACAAATCTTTATCACAACCGAAAGAAAAAATTAAAAAAAATTAAATTTGGAATTAAAAAAAAAAAAAAAATTTAAATGAAATTAGAAATATTTTTTTTTAATTTTCTAAAAAAGCACATAAATAAAGATTTGAGAAAATTAAAGAAAAAAATGATTTACAGTTATATAAAAATAAATTATATGAGAAGTAAATATTTAATAAAAAATTTCAGTTAAAATATTTTTTTTTTTATTTTTCAAAAAAAGCAAATAAACAAAGTTTTGAGAAAATTCGGCGAAAATAATTTAAAGTTATATAAAAATAAATTAAATGAGAAATAAATATTTAATAATGCGGCCGCCGTAGCCGAATGGGTTGGTGCGTGATTACCATTCGGCATTCACAGAGAGAACAGAACGTTGGTTCGAATCTCGGTGAAACACCAAAAGCACCTCATAAAAATATCTCTTGTTCGGAGTCGACTTGAAACTGTAGGTCCCTCCATTTGTGGAACAACATCAAGACCCAAAACTGGTGTACGCGCCAATTATACATACATATACATATATTTAATAAAAAATTTCAATTAAAATAAAAAAAAAAATGTTTATTTTCAAAGAAAGCAAAAAAAACTTTTAAGAAAATTCGGCATTAAATTATTTAAAGTTACATAAAAATAAATGTTTAATCAAAAATTTCAATTAAAACATTTTTTTTTATTTAATTTTCAAAAAAGTCAAATAAAGTTTTGGGAAAATTCGGAAAACAAATAATTTAAAGTTATATAGAAATAAATTATATGAGAATTCAATGTTTAATACAAATTTTCAATTTTAACAATTTTTTTTTTTAATTTTCAAAACAAGCGAATAAACAAACTTTTGAGAAAATTCGGGGGAAAAACAGTTTAAAGTTATATAAAAATATTTTAATGAGAAGTAAATATTTAATAAAAAATTTCAAACACAAACATTTATCATAAGTCAAAGAAGAAAATTAAGAAACTTATTTTTTATTTTTTTATTTTCAAAACAAGCAAATAAATAAAAATGTGAGAAAATTCTCGAAAAGTCTTAAACATTAGAAATAACTGAAAGTAAAATATCAAAAATATTGATATACAAATCAAATTTTTCCGCTGAGCAAGAATTCATTTTAAAATCCATAATTTTGCAAAAGGTTTATATTTCTTTTGATTATTTTATCAAAAGCAACCGTATTAACTGGGAAAACTTTTTAATAAACAAAAATTAACATAAAAATATGAGACATTTTACAGAAAAGATCTAAAGAAAAAATTACAAAAAAAAAAAACTACAATGTGGCGCAAAATTAATCACCCTAACGGAAGATTTATAAATTTCGCAAATGGTGTCGTGCATCAAGAATATTTTACTTGTGACCTAAACAGCTGAGATATACAAACAAATAGGTAATGCAGCGCAACAAAAGTCAACATAAAAATTTTCATCACTCAAAATCTGGTTAGACATTAAAAAAATGGTACCCTTTTTACTGGAGCAAAGTTGTAAAATATTGAAATCGAATTGAAAAATTGGATATTCAGCCGAGGCCCCGATAGTCCCTATCTTTTGTGCGGCGCCATTAAGAACAAATGTTACGCCAACAATCCAGAGACGATTTAGCAAATTCAAAATGAAACCCAAGTTGCCATTGGTAAGATCAGTACCGAAATTCGTGAAACTGTGACGAAATATTATTGAGAAACGTGGAACCTAACTCTGCACGTGTCCTGCAAGCGTTGCAAAACTTCTTCAATCGTTGTCTTCGCAAGATCATGGGGACACTCTGGCACAACGACGTAAGCAACACTGACCTTTGGGATGCTACTAAACAAACACCCATTCACCGCGAAGTACGGCTTGACTTACTCTCTTGAATACAAAAATAATTGAAAAATGCGTCTTTTATTTGTTGGAAATATTAAAAAAATGTATATAAAATATTTTATTAGTTTTGAGAAATTTAGCTTTTAAAAGGTATACATAAATTTGAGAATACAGATATTCAACTAAAAATTCTGATTTTTAAGAAAGTTTGAAATTATAGTTTTACAAACGTAAATTATTTTTATAGCTGAACTAGCAGCAATACTCTGAACTTATGGTTGTAATTGCCAACAATTGCACTGATACTCGTAGTAAAAAAATTTGCTTTACGATCAGTGTAATGAATTGATCTTGTCATCAGTTGCTAATTGCAGTACTTAAAATTCTAATTGTCATAGTTAACTGGAAGTTATTAGTGAAGTGGACTTTGCCGCCAGCTTACAGCACACTTTCAATTACGATCATTGATAGGTCAAGCTGACGATCTACGGTTATGTAATAAGAAGAAGGCAATTGAGCTGATGTACATTGAACTATGGAATGATTATAAGCAGTTTTGTTAAAATAAAAAAATATAAAGAGCTTCTGAGAGATCAGCGCAAAGGGCAACTAATATATTTACTTAAATCATGAACGCTGATCACCTGCTTTTGCTGGAGAGCTACTCATCGAATTTGGGCGTAACGTCGCTCCACCCTCTTGCTTGGAAGATGCTATATATTTACCGGCTACCAGGAGGCAGAGGCTCTTTATGCAGTTCTCTTAGCAGGCAGTGCATTACTAGTATGCCTTTAGGAAATCTATATATTTTTAACATTGAGCCAGAGTAAGCAACATGCTATAGTACACGGTGAGCTGCCCTGGAAACTACGTATAAAGTAAAAGGTAAAGTAGAAGTAGGGTAAGTGGTTGCGGATATGAGGGAGCTAAGAGTAATTAAACTGATTGGCGGGCAAAACGTGGATGCCAAAGGTTCCTACCTCGCTATCGGTAACATTTAAAAAATTGAAACATTTAAAAAATGCTTTGGCAGAACTAAAAAGTAAGTGGAAGAAAGTGTCAGTTTGTCGGCAACTGATGTAAGCTAAGATATTGTAAGGCCTTCAATATCATAGGAAGAACAGATTACTGTGACTTATATAGAATATCTTTCGTATCACGATATCACGTCTTTGAAGCCCTAACACCCAAGGCACCTCCAGACTCTCTAATGAAGGCTTAAAGGCTTAATTGTTTTTTTTAGTGCTTTTTATTAGTTTTTTCTTTGATTTTCTTTGATTTTATTTGTATTTTTTTTTCATTTTATATTATATTTAAATTTAGTTTTCAAATCTATTACTTATTATTTATTACATATGTACATATTTTTTTGGATTTTTTTTCATTTACTTTTATTATTTTTTTATTTTTTTATTTTTATTTTTTGCCATTTTTTTCTTTGTTTTTTATTTCTTTGTGTGTTATCAACCATCGTTTGCACGCGACGGGAATGGTCCAGAAAGCAGGTAAGTGGGTGCCAAATCAATTGAAGGAGAAAGATATCGAGAGACGTTGGGTGACGTGTGGAGATGCTTCTTGAACGGCAGAAAAGAAAAGGTTTTCTGCATCGCATCCTCACTGCCGATGAAAAATGGCTCTACTATGATAACTCTAAGCGTCGAAAATGTTGCACCCTGCTAGGTGAAGCAGATTCATCGAGAACGAAAAAAAAATTCATGTTTAAAAGGTTATGTTATGCATTTGGTGAGATCATAAGGGTGTCATCTATTATGAACTCCTTAAACCATCTGAAACCATCACTGGCGATAATTACCAATTGCAGCTAATGCGTTTGAAGCGAGCTTTCGAAGAAAAACGGCCGGAATGGGCCAGTAGACATGACAAACAGATTATCCTGTATGACTACGCCAAGCCTTACGTTGCTATATCGGTTCAGAAATATTTATAGGGACTGAATTGGGAAATCTCGCCCCACCCGCATTGCACCGTATTCCCCAGACATTGCACCTTCTGATTACCATCTGTTCCGATCAATGCAGTTAGACCTTATTGGAGAGCGGTTCACTTCTTACGAGAGCATCGCAAACTGGCTCAATGAATGGATTAAGTCAAAAGAACTCGAATTTTTCGTCAGAGGAATCCGTATGCTACCTGAAAGATGGAGTAAAGTTGCAGCTTCCAATGGCACATACTTCACATAATGTATTATTTAATTCTTTAAATAATTCGTAACTTTGGCTAAGAAAGTACGGAAACTTAGTCTCATACGTAATATATTTAAATTAATGCGCATTTTTTTTTTTCAAACCTATTACTTAGGTAAATTTGTTTTGTGTTTATTGTTTCTTTACTAAGACTAAGATGCCTGGGAGTCCCACTGGAAGACGTCTCAAAAGCGGAGCTCCCAGCCCTACTTAGATTCGCCAAAAGCGTTGACATCCTACATGATGTCTACTTTAGGTATTCATAGAGGTCGGTCTACATCTGGTACCGCTAGGGACCAAAAGGTCTATGCGTGGCTTATTGCCAACCAGGCTAACCTAACCTAACCTATTGTTTCTTTACTTAATGTATTATTTTGAGTTTTTAGAAATATTTTGTTTTTGTTAGTTCTTTATTGTTTTTTTTTTTTTTTTAATGTAATGTTTTCTTAATTTTTAGTGCTTATTTTTATTTACTCTTATTTTTTACCATTTTGACTTTTGTATTTTTTTACCTATTTATTTTTTATACCCGTCAAAGCTTATTTTATTATTTTTATATATAATATAATTTTACTGTTACTATTATTATTATTACTTTTTGCATTTACAGCCATTTCAGAAGCATTTGCATAGAAACACTTGCAGTAACAAAGTAATCGACATATACATATACATATGTACATACATAGTACATACATACGTATGTACATATATTTACAACGAATAACAAATGAAAAACACACACCAAAATGCATGTAAATTAATGAAAAGCCAACATGGTTTCACTCAACGATCGGTGGTTTTACGATTATTATTTTTCCTGTTTTGTAGAGCAGCCAAAGTATCTTTAAGCGTTAGTTGGCTTTGCTTGAATGGATGAATGTAAGTAAGTTGGTTTTTTTACATGATCAAACAAACATTTGAACTGACAAGGTAAACTAGTTTCGAAGTTATCGCCTTTTCTTTGCGCACACTACCATAAAAAACATACACACACACACACACATGCGAGGGAACATTTTACATTTCAGCACGCAACAAGTTGAACAAGTGAAAATAACCATTTAATTCCGAGTTGTTCGAGTTAATAGTTGAAATAAAAATACGAACCATAAAAGTAAAAAACACAATTTTTAATACGACAACAACAATAGCAACATAATATGTACGCAAAATTATGAATGAATGTTGTAGCACCATTTGCGCGCAGCTAGTATTTGAAATGCGCGATCACACACACACACACCCATGCGCTATATACAAACTGCTGATGCCATACATGCCGAGTATTTCTAAGAAATATTTGCAACTCAATTTTGAAGTATTTATTATGAGTAAAATGACTTTTTCCTATTTAAGTAGTTTTGCGAATATTTGCAGCATTTAATAGGCGGAATGAAAAAAATAATAATAATAAAAATAAAAAAAGGAACAAAAACCCACTTAGCTCATTTGTCTGATTTCTCATTATCGCGTTTAATACAAGTATTGGAATCTCTGCGCGATCATTAACGCGATCACAAAACAATCTTTGTTTTTGTACATTACGCGCAAAAACATTATCGGTGATTGCATTCTCACAGATCAATCAGCAGCAGATGAATGCTCGGGCATGTCAACGCGATTTCGCACAGCATTGCTAAGCGTTCAAGCGCTCAAAGGCCGTACCGCCCCTACCGCGCCTACCGCGATCGCGCGCATCCGCTCAACTCACTTACATATGTGTGTGTGTGTGTGCGTACATAGTTTGAGCTCTTGCGATGTGAAACACTTTGCCAGTGCGGTGGTGATCGCAAACTTGTCCTACACAAATATGGCAATTTTAATTTATAGTCGCATGCCAAGTTAGTTTTACAAGTATGAATGTACATTTCTATTTAGCGAGGAGTATCGGCATCGGTATACTACGCCTATGTGTGCAAGCCGCCGCGTATCTCTTTACTCAAGCATGCCACACATTCGATTTTAATGGCTGTCCATAAACGATTTTACAAATTGGTGATTTTTCCTTAATAAAGTCATGTATAATTGATTTGGTTCTTTGCTTTTCTTATTTGAGCCCCCCTTTTCGATAACAAAAGGAGCTTGTCGTCGTCTTTTTATATGCCCGCCGACAGCCAGCGAGTCGTTTTAATGATGCGAAAATGTATACTAAAGTTCGTAGGTTTTTTACGTTAAATATTAATTTGTATTTTTTATCTTTTATAGCATCTAATAACTACGTGGTAATGAGGTGAGAAATAATGAGGTTTATTTGCACAATTGCGTGCGAAAGAATGGCAGTCATATATGATACAAGATAGCGCAAAATTAATCACCCCATCGGAAGATTTTTAATTTTTGCAAGTGGCGTCGTGCATCAAGAATATTTGACACTTAAGGATTAGACAGCTGACGCATACAAACAGCTTGTCTGTATGGGAGCGTAAAGGTCAAAATAAAGATTTCGATCACACAAATCCGAAATTTTTTTTTGTTTTTAGAAACAAAGTTGTTCAAAAACAAAATTGAATAAAGAACAATATATTATTAGATGTATAACAAGAGAATGAGGAACTTCAAGAACCGGCGTAAGGCAGCTCAGAACTACAGGGTCCGGCACTCGACGTGTAAACAACTTCAGACCACTCGCGCAGCTGAAGCACGGGCATCCGCTGTCTGTAAGTGGGCTAAATGACAGTCCAGAGAGCAAACGCGAAAAAAGAAAATCAGTAATGGATTTCAAACGTAATAGTGAGATTGCATTATATTTGGCTGGAAAATCACAACCAGCGATTGTTTGTGAGCTCGGGCACCTTAAAGTAAATAAAGTTTTTGTTTACCGCACCATTACTTGTTACAATGATACTGGTAGCAACGCGAGACGTCATGGAGGTGGTCATCAAAAGACTGCAACGTCAGGTGAAAAGGTTTAAAAAGTAAAGAAATGACTTGAGCGAAATCCCCGACGAAGTGCCAAACAAAGGGCGAAAAAAATTAAAATATCTGACCGTAGCAACCGTCACATACTGAAAAATGATCTCAAAGTCAAGCCCTACAAGATCCAAAAGGCGCATGATCTCACACCAAAGCAGCAACAAGTCAGACTTGAGAGAGCAAAGGAGCTGCTTTGCTTAGCCGAAAGCGGTCAATTTCCGAACATTGACGAACATCTGACGAGAAAATTTTTCAAATTGAACAATTCCTAAACTCCCAAAACGATAGGGTTTGTTTAACCAACCGCTCATACGAGAATTTGAGTCATCGATTGGCCAACAGAAGGCAGCACCCGCCACAGTTAAAGGTTTGGGCCGCTGTAACCGCAGTTGGGCGCTATCCAATCGTTTTCATCGAGCCTTGCGTCAAGGTAAATGCGAGTTATTATCGGGAAAGTATTTTGGAGGTTGCTTTGAAGCCGTGGGCAGACAAACATTTCCGTGGCAGACCATGGACGTTTCTCGGACAGGTCTCGGCATCGTCTCACAAAGCTCGAGTGAACTAAGAATGACTAAAAAACAACGTTTCAAACTTCATAACTCTCACACAATGGCTCTTAATCCACTAGGCGTGAATCCAACGGATTCTTCGGGCTATTGCCCGCGAGTGGGTCAAAATACGTTTCTTGGCCTTGCTTCCGCCAATGTTGTGTTACAGGGTCTGTAACTAGAAGTGTAACTAATTAAAAAGGCCATAAATTTAGTTTCGAAATTACTTTTATTCAATTCAAAGTAAAAATGTGTGAAAATAATACAAAATTAAGAATCAGTTTACTTTTGCTCGTTATGACCACTTTTGCCTTCACTATGGCCTTGAAATTTTTGGTCGAGAAAAGGTCGAGCCAAGGAGCACCAGGAGATTTGGTGGCTCCTAAAACACTCAGGCTAAAAAGCCCATTGTATTTAAAGCACTGGAAAGGGGGTGGAGGGGAGGAGAAAAGTATCAGAGAAACTATGGCTTTTAAGGTTGCAAAAACTATTTGCCGAGCAAAATTTTAAAGATCATTTTTTCATAAAAAAGTATGAATGAAAGGTTTCAAAATAATTTGAATGACAACAAACTTTTATTCGTTCGTTACATCGAATTGTTCGTTTCTTTCGAAAATTTTCCAAAAAATTTTTTCAGTTGTGTATATACAATTAAATGTGGGAAATGTTCTTCCCAGCTTTATATAATTGGATTCACAGGACACGCCAAAATGTTATTACCATATAGATGGTAGCTTTTTCAAAGTATTTAGGACGAATAATAACTGATTTATCTATTTTTAAGTGAGTCATCCTTTATTTCTTTTCTTTTTCAACGAGCTCATCAATCACATAGGCATCAGGCATCACATTTAGTTTATTCGTATTTGAAAAAAAATTACTACTAAAACTCATCCAAAAACATTTTTCCTTTCATCTTTAATCTACTACTCATCAAGCAAATATGCGAACGGCATCTTTAAAACAAAACCAAAATCAAACAATATTTTAAATTTTAAATGCAAATTATTCCCTCCTTTCGCCCACGCTCAAATTTTCCCGCAACAAAACATTTCCCTCAATCAATTTTATATTACAAAGAGATTAATTAACGTAAATCCCGCATTGACCTCAATCTAATATGCGGAGCCAGCCAGCCAATGTACGCAACCGACTATTCAATAAGTTTTAATTAAAATAGCCTGATTATAGGCTTTTTCACCTCTCTTCTCCACCCGCCATTCTTTGCGAAAGTGTAGGTTCTGCGCAATGCGATGTGCCATACCAGGCCCGCCCGGATCTACTAATTGCATGCGAAATTGCCTCTATTCAAAAGTCAACCGCACATGCCATGCACTAACACACACATACACGCATACACTCCCATATGTAGCATGTCGATGATACAATGCACGTACAACAATATGAAGAAGATAAAAGTCAACTTCCCGTGACACCATCCCACCCAGCCACCTTTTACATTCGTTAATTGCAAATGAATATGAAACAAATGTTTAGTAATTACGTCGATTTCAGCCAATCAGCAGCACAATTGAGGGAAAATTCACATTGACGGTTCAGTGAATGATAAATAAAAATTTTCAAGAATTAAAAGAAATTTTAATTGAAAATCTTAATTAAAATGCATAGCATCCGTACAACATGTGAGTGAGTGAGTGAGCGAATGTAGCAGGAGTACTGAGCTGAAGGCAGCATTCGACCACCCAGCAGGTCAGCATCAAGCTTTCAAACGTTACTTTGTCTGTTGATGATGTAGATGCGCCCCGTTGACGAGGTTGAAATTTATTTTAATTGTTGTGTGACGTATTTGGTTTTGCTTTATTTGCGCAGTCATGGCAGACCAGCGGCAAGAAACAAATGTATTTTTAGAAAAACTTACATGAAAATATTGTAAAGGTATTTTTAAGACTTCTTTTCGACTTACCTAGAAAGAAAAGAAAAGGGAGAGGAGAATTAATTTAATTAATTTTTGCATTTTACTGTTAGAAATTATTTAACATACTTATATATAAAATTAAAAACAAGCAGATATACGTACATTTTTTTTGAAATTTAAATATCTTTAAAATTGCAAAAACAAACTCCAAAAAAAAAAATTCCAAAAATAAAAACAAAAATGTTAAAAAATTTTAAAATTAAACAAAAAAGTTACCTAAAATTAAAAAAAATAATTAAAAACAAAAACAAAAATTTTATATTCCCATTAAAATAAAATTAATTTTAGATTTAAATTTAAAATAAAATTAAACAAAAAAACAACATTTTGAAGTTAAACATTTTTTATTTATTTTTATTTTCTCTTTCATTTTCTTATTTTTATTTATTTTTTTATATTTATTTTATTATTTTTTTTTATTATTTTTAATTTTTAAATATTTCTTGAATTAAAATTATAAAGCAAAGCAATACCAATAAATCCGACGCCGGTATGGATAGCACTTTATAGTACGCACAAGCGCTAGCCAGGAAACGGAAATAAGCGCCAAAAAGTAGGCACCAGAAAACAAACGCCAAAAAAATTGGGAACAAGAACGCCCCAAACAGTAGGCACCAAGGAAATATAACGCCAAAAAGTAGGCACCAAAAATATATTTCCACAAGGAAAAAAATAGCCTTAAGGGTATCTAAGATATATATAAGGTATAGCTCTCTCTCTCCTTTTCCTCTACGTTATATCTTTTTTCTCTCTCGCGGAACTAAAGTGCCCAAGACGTTGCATGACCTTGAAATTTTAATCTCCATTCTCGCTCGTTCATCGACGCCTAAGAAGTTTCACTTCAAAAATATTTTAAATTTTTGAAAATATTTTTCAAATATCGTACAAATTAATATTAAAAAAAAACAATTTTTAAAACTTGTTTTCTTCAAAATTACAAATGTTTTGCCTCTTTGCAAAATCTGCATTAATTGCATATATAAAAGTAATAATAATTAAATAAAAGCACAGAAACAACAGATTCAGCGACAACTAATAAATAAAATTAAAAAACTAAAATAATATTAAAAACAAAAATTGTATATTTCAATTAAAGAAAAACTTAATTACAATTAAAAAATACAAAAAAAAATTAAAAAAAAATATATATAAAAACATTAAAAAAATACCAAAAAATTAACAAAAATGTTAAATTAAATTAAAAAATTTAAGAAAATGTTAATTGATGTTTTTGTTTAAATAAAAGATAGTTTTAAAATTAATTAAAACTAAGAACAAAAACTAAATACAAATTAACAAAAAATTGTTTTTTAATTAATTAATTTAATTCCTAATAAATTTTTTTATACTTTAAAAATTAAAATTAACAAACAATTTTAACTAATATTTTCTTTTAAATATTGATCAAAAAGAATTTTTTTAACTTAGGTAAACATTTTTTTTCCAAATTTAAAAAAAATTTAAATTAAAAATTTTTTTAACACTAAAAAATATTTTACCCCAGGCCAATTGCATATATAATTAACATAAAAAACAATAAAACAATAAAAATTAAATAAAAGCAAGACACAAAATATTTTTTCTATGAAATTTCAGAAAACACTAATAAATAGTGGTATTTAAATGGGAATATGAAATTTACCGAATTTTGCATTAATTGCATTTAATTTCATGCTTGTGCATATGCTAATGAGTAAGTAGCAGCTAATAATGAGCATAACGAAAAATAATGAATCGATTTTTTAATGACATGAAAAAATGAAAAAAAATTAAAGTTTTAGCAAATGCTTAACAAAATTACAAAATAAGCAATTGAAAAAAACGCTCCCGGGAATATTATTAGTAGATACTAAAGATATACAAAAATGCAGTCACTAAAGCTGTCATAAAATCAATCTCGCGCTGACAATTGTGACTGTGAATCCCTGAATTGATTGTGTTTCATTTGACTAAATTTGTTTCCTTTTGTCTAAAATTCATTGCGTTAACGTCTGCACAGCTTTGCGAATGAATAGCTTGTTCACAACTCGTTCCAGCCATCAACAGGAGCTATAAAATATTTTTTGGTGCTAAATATTTTGTGTTTCATTTCTGCAAAGATGATTTACGACAATCGTTCGCGAAGCTTAGTGAAGCAGAAATTCATTTAGAATTGATACACATAAAATATCGCAAAAATCGTAGCTTGGTTTTCACTGATATGGAATTTGAAACCCACATGTTGTACAACAGGGAAAAACGCTGCACGAGCATTGTTGATACGGTCTGAGATACCTTCAATCGCTCCACCAGCTGGTGCTATTTTAATCCCAAGATAGCGAAATTCCGTTTTACTACTGACCTCTTTTCCATGCACAGTCAACCGCGGAGCCTCGTTTTGCGTACAATTTGAAATGAATTCTGTTCAGCTAACGTTTATTTTAAGGCCAACTTCGCTGGCGACAGCACTCAGCTGATCCAAATTTGTTTGCAGAACTGACCTTTTGATGGACAGAAGCGCTATGTCATCTGCGTACGCTAACTCTTCTAAGTGTCCATAGAAGTTGCAAAGCACGCCACGTTTGCTTGTTAGCGCTTTATTCAACAAAACATCGACGACTAAAAAATAACAATGGCGACGTGTGGCATCCTTGTGTTTTTGCTATTCAGCAGGATTTTGGATGGCGTGCTGATAAGTGCCACGCCTCTATAATTGTTGCAAACGGAGAGGTCACCTTTTTTTACGACTTTCACCAAGATACCGGTCATGTCTTCGTCAGGCAGTTTCTTGACGCGCCAAATCGCATCAAAGTGAGCGGCAAAATATCGCGCTGAGAGGGCTGGGTCAGCTTTGAGGACTTCAGAAGGGATCACATCACCGCCGGAAGCTTTTCCGAGTTTGAGCTCAGTTTTTTGAGAAATAGATATAAACATTTTTCGTTGGTGAAATAAATTGGTGGCGTACTTCTGCCGCTGGGCTTTCCTGGCTGTAGATACGCGTTTGTTGGGCTTCTTAATAGCAATTATGGCTCGCTTTCCGCATCGTACTTGAAAAAACTAGCCTTCGTTCTCTGTTACATAGTTATCGAAAAGGCGCTGAACTCTCCGTTTCTAAATTTTTGAAACTCAGCCAAACTTTTAGGATTATATAGTGATGACTTCTTCGTTTATGTAAGATGATCCCTTAATATTAGCGATAAAACTATGACATGAAAGGCCAGTACATCAGTGGTGTAATATTCTTGAATTTTCGTCAACCATTGGATCAGTGATAATATTTTAAGTACAATTGTACTTTTATTGTCAGCAAAAATTTCTACAATCTTAGCGTGCTAGAAATAGAAATATAAACTAAAATTCTCTTTCAGTACACAGATATTTTTTCAGCACACAGTCAAGCAGTTGAGCCCATAAAGGTCAAACTAAAGATTTCCATCACTCAACACCAGTTTTTTTATTTAGTAAAAAAGTTATTCAAAAACAAATTCTGTACTGTATTGATATTATTTATATTCCTTTCTAAAAAATCCTCAAATTATGCTCCACAAAACCGAATCACTTTAATGACCAGCTACAAGAAAAATTTATTTACAATTCACGCCACTTAGGCAACTATTCCCGCTCCATGCACTCTCATTCATTCTCTCTGTCATCCATGCTTTAAAGTTTATACAAATTCAACAATCACGCATGAACCAGTAACTCACTTGCTACCCCTCAGTCACCTAATAGGCTGGTCAGTCCGTCACTCATTCATTCATTCAGATAACCAGTCAGTCAGCCAATCAGTCAGGCAGCGCACTCACTTAGCCAATGAATAACAGTATTATTTAAGTTTCTCTCCAATATATCCGCTTTGAGCCGTCACTCATCAGCCCTATTAGATTTTATGATCCACTAGAGGTGCAGAATTGCTAATGAATTTGGCGAGAAATAATTCAGAAAAAACAAAAACTTTGTTTGCATGAGGGAGTGATTGAGTGAATGGAAGTGCGTAAAATGGGGTAATGCTGACAAATACTCACACCGGAACTTCCAAGCCTACAAAGTTTTAAGTGAATTGGAAAGCCAACGATTGGATCGACGCTCGCATGTCTAAATTGATTTAATATCGGAAACACTCGCGGCATACATTTGGCATAAATAATGCAATAAAATATCTAATGTATGCATACTCATATAAATTTCAGCAAAACAATATTTATGTAATAATGATGAATAGAGGAAACGCGCGAAAATTTATGTAAGTGCCAAAGGCAAAGGCGAAGGCGAAAGCCCAACGCAAGAAACTGACAAATGGATTGTGAAGATTTGTGAGGATTTGTACATGACATGTGGGCGTATGGCTAACGGTATATATTTTATGTACGACTGTATGTAAAGTTGTAAGCCAAAATAGTATTGCATGAATTAATTAATTTTGAAAATAAGCATCCACTTATATGAATGTGTGTGTATGTGTGTACATCAAACTGCACCACATAGCCGAATTGTCTGGCCATCCTTTACGGCTGCTGCTGCCGCTGCTCTAGACAGATTATTTATGCGTACCAGCTATAGGTTGAAAGATAGACAGACATTGCAAGCATTGCAAATAGACAGACTTTCATAGATGCTCACACACATACAAATATGCGCGACATACATGTTCATACACTCATACATTTGTACTTTCGAAAGACATGGCTTTTTGTCAGACAGCCAGCCAACCAGTCAGACAGGCTAATAATAGTTTGCAATCAGTTGTGTTATTTCCGCTAAGATTTTCTTGAGATTTTCTACTCACAGCTGCGCGTATAATTGGATGAAATGTAGAAATTTGTCGCGATTGAAGTATTTCATTTTTTTGTTTTGTCTAAAAATTGTTTTAGAAAGATAGAGAAAACGCAAACGTTTTTCGTAGAAGATGCTAAAGAAATCGAATTTATTTTTACAAAAATAAGAATCTTATTGTAATAAAAAAATATTAAAAAACCAGTTGCGACGGGCACAATTTTAAAAACAAGTACCCGCTACATACATGCATCTGTATGTATGTAAGGCAGTTGAAAGTAAGAGATGATTGTAATGGATTGCTTTTATTAGAATCAGTGAAGGTGGTATTCAGACCCATCACTCCTCCTTCTAAGAGGACGAAAAGTTATAAGGCATTAAATATTAATTTTATAGAAATACTCGTAAGGCAATAGTGCTTTTCAAAAGCGAATTGAAGTAAGTTTAACATTTGAAACCGAGATAGATAGGCAGCAGGTTTGGGAGGACAAATTCTAACATAAACATAAACTTCGGTTTGCCAATCGCTATACTGTTTTCAGGCTCTGAAAGCAGTGTCATTACTAATCCCACGACAGTAGGTTCTCTGGACAAGGGAGCTTCAAGACAACTTAGTTTGCTTTGGCCAAATAGCAAAGCATCTAAGATTCTTCTGCTCAGGAGTTCACCAAAAGTAGCCATCTAAGCTCTTAGACTCAGTAACTTTGTAATGGAAGCTGTTTGCATTAATGATATTATTTAATTTATTTTTAATTTACTATAGTCTTTCTTTTGCTTTTTTAGTTTTACCTTAGTTTTTGTTTTATTAAACCTTTTTTTTAATTTTTTGATGTTTTTCATTTTATTTTATAAACATTTTTAATTTTTTTATTTATTTAAAATTTTTTGTTTTTTAATTTTTTCTTTAATTAATTATTTTTTGATGTTTATCAATTTATTTTATAAACATTTTTAATTTTTTTATTTATTTAAAATTTTTTGTTTTTCAATTTTTGCTTTAATTAATTATTGCTTAATGTTTTGATGTTTTCCAGTTTATTTTATAAATTTTTTTTATTTATTTGAAAAAATTTGTTTTTATTTTTTTTAATTTTGTTTAATTTTTTTCCAATCTTTTTTATTTTAATTTTTTGATGTTTTCCAATTTACATTTTTGATTTTTTTATTTATTTAAAAAATTTTGTTTTTTAATTTTTTTTTTATTTTTTGTTTAATTAAATCTTGCTTAATGATTTGATGTTTTTTAATATTTTTTGTTTAATTAATGCTTGCTTAATGTTTTGATGTTTTCCAATTTATTTTATAAAATTTTTTTATTTATTTGAAAAAAAAAACTTTTCTTTTTGTTTTATTTTGTCAATTTTGTTTAATTTTTTTCCAATTCTTTTTTATTTTTTATTTTTTTTTTAATTTTTTCAATTTTTTTTATTTTTTTTTCAATTTTTTTTTTTTAATTTTTTTCAATCTATTTCTTAATTTTTTTCAATCTTTTTTTTATTTTTTAATCTTTTTGTTTTAATTTTTTTATTTTATTTTATTTTTTTTATTTTATTTTATTTTTTTTTTATTTTTTTTTTATTTTTTTATTTTAATTGTTACGCTTTTTTAATTTAATTTTATTATATTTTATCTCATCTTATTTCATTTTATTTTATTTATTTTATTTATTTTAGTTTTCTGTAGTGTTGATATTATTTAAATTTTTTATGTATATTTATTTTATTAATTTTATTTTATTTTAATTTTACTATGTTTTTATTAAATTTCGTTAATTATTTCTTTGTTATTTGACATAACTTAACTGTAATTTAGTTTCATTTTTTACTTATTTATATTTTTTTGGTTGGTTGGTTGGTTTAAGGGTGACCCCGCATCGGAGTACCACATAGACCGCAAGTTGGGTCCGTTGTGTTGCCCTAGAGCTCATTATTTTAAATGATTTCCCCACCTAACCGAGATTTTTATTGTAGATTTTGATCAAAGATATTAATTCGTTTCGAAAATTTGATGAGAGATTCGATTTTCAGGTCCGAGAGTACTGAAAGATTGTCAATTGTTGGAGAGCCTAGAAGAGCGAGTCGGCTTCTGGCTAGACCCGGACAACTGCACAGCAAATGTCTGCTCGATGCTTCCTCATCTTCGTCCTCGCAGTATCTGCACAGGTCGTTTTTTTAAAAATTTTTTTTTTCATTTTACTTTCTTTTAGTGTGGCTTTTATTTGATTTAAATGTTTTAATTTAATTTCTTTATGTATTTTAATTAATTTTTGTTTATTTATTTATTTTTATTATTTTATTTTGTTTTTATTATTTCATTTTACTTTATTTTTATTATTTAGTTTTCTTTAATATTTTAATTTATTTTTATTATTTTATTTTCTTTTTATTTATTTTTTTTATTTTATATTATTCTATTTAATTTTGCTGCAGTTTTTATTTTACTTAATTTTTTTAATGTATTTAATTTTATTTCGTTTTATTTTATTCTATTTCTTTATTATTTTTTATATCATTTGATTTCATTTCACTTTATTTTATTTTGCTTAATTTCATTTATTTTCCTGTACTTTTTATTTTATTCAAATTTTTTGTAACATTTTTTTGTACTTAATTTTATTTTATTAACTCATCATGAGCTTTTAGTATTTTTACATTTTCATAAGCTGAACTCTATATAGTTTTGATTACAACAATTTTTTAACCAATTTTTTTATTCTTTATTATTAAAGTTTCAATATTTTATTTTTTTACTCCATTTATAATTTTGTATATTGAATCCATTCGTGCATGAAATATAAAAATTTAAAAAAAAGATTTTATTAAATTTTGACAAGCAATTTGGCACCTCCGCAAGTATTTTTCTCATGCAAAATCAAAAAATCGGGGAAACAAACTGCGGATCAGAACTTTCCTGCAAACAAATAGAAACGCCCACCTAAAATTGAGGAAGTTCGGTCTATTTAAAAAACTAAACAATTCTATTCGTCATCTGATACCTGTGTCGATATTTTTAATTTTAATTATGAAAAACCACACAAAAAACTTGCGCATAAAAATGCCACCCACCTACGAGTGCAGTAAACGGAGCCTAAACGAAAAAGGCCATCATCAGCAGGCAATCGATGAATGAGTGAGTGAATTATTGCTGCAGTGGCACTGTTGCATGTCGTCCCCCGCTGCAGAGTATACGCACAAGCACGAGTAGATGGATGTACATATACATATGCATTTGCACATGTCCACCACATGCAAAATAAGTACGAGTATGTACGACACTGCCACACGGTATCTACTGTTTGTGCCACATTTGGAAAAAATGCATACAGTGTTTGCTATCGCAAAAAGGTGTACTTAGATGTTTGGATGTGTATGCGAAATGAGCAAATAATTTATTTCAATGCAAAGCAGCATAAAATACTACCACTTGCAAGTAGATAAATACACATCTGCTCAAAATAATATGAACGCTTTAAATCTTATCGTTCTAACCTATGAAATTTATTTCAGAAACGTTTAAAAAAAGTGGGAATTCCCGAATGATTGTGAATTTTTGCTTTTCGTAAATTAACTTGGGATTTGTTTGCAAACAAATAAAGTGAAAAAATAATAATTTTTGCAAGGAATTCCAGAGAGGGGAAAAGTAGAAAGATATTTTATGGAACAAAAATTACAGATACTTTGAAACAATTCAGAGAGAAATGTGTGTCTATTCACGAAAAAAAGCACTTACATATGTAGAGTAGACTTCTTATTATTTGAAACTGTTTTCATTGACATGGAAATTATTCAATTTTTTTTTTATTATTATTTCCTACGTTTTTCCTTGTAGCTACGCAAATATAGCCGGATTTCTTAAAAAGTGACAGCAGTCGAGTACAAGAACGTACAGCAAAACATAATCCTATTTTATGCTAAAGAAAATACCTGTACCTTTGGTCCATCAGCAAACTATACCCTCTAAGACCCGAGTTATACCTCTAAGCTGGTACAAAAAATTCTTTGAAGACCATAATTCCAATGAATTGAAGTGGCAAGTCAATCAACTGATTTAATTAAATTTCAGAGAAAAATTGTAGGAGGCTTGAGAAAGAAATTGTAAGATCAAACTTTTTCAACAAGGAACAGCATGGGAGTGTATTTCTAAAATGTGTATGAGATTTATTAATCCAGTATAAACCAACTCGTAAAAAGCTGTAGGACTTGGTGTGAGCTCAATTATGGCACTATTGTGATTGATCATGAATGAACTTGCTTGCCATTTTGTATTGCTCTCTGTTTGTTTAATTTTTTAAATCAATGACAGCTTATATCAGTACTGCCATGATTGAGTTAATCCGAGTTGGAATGTGCTTTTGCAACTCGGGTACAGAAGAATACATACTTGCCGTATACTATCCAAGCTGACTGCCACTTTAATTAATGTAGAATTTGCAATATTTTTTCTTAATTTTCTGTTCTATTTTATTCTATTTAGCATTTTTTATATTTTTGTCACATTAACCTTAACCTTCATTTCAATACCATCTGCAGAAGCTTTTCACTATTTGTGCGAGGCTTTCGGTTAGTTTCGCTTAAAACAATTTAATGAAATCTTAAACATACAGATAAAAAGTTTGCTGCTATACTTGGATCCGACTCAAAGCTAAAACCAAAAGAGATCACACGAGAACAGTGGTAGTAAAACGGCGCTAGTCGCTAATTAGGATTATTTCATGGATATACCAGTTCAACAACAACAACAAGCGTTCATTTTGCGTTGACTCAATAAAAATGTAAGTTTAAGAACAACTTTAGGTTGAGCTGAGAATTACCCTTAAATCGCCAACTTAGATTCTTGGTAGTATCTCTTATTGAGAGTCAACCTGAGAAAAAGCTCATTCTCAACTTTATCTCAGACATTGTTCTCAAGTTCGACTCAACCTAAGAAAAAAAAATGTCATCGTTTTCTGTGATTTTGCTCCATTAAGTAAGGTAATAAACAACTTCTAATGCGTCAACTACTTCGAGCCCAGTGCCTATAAGTACATGAAAAAGAGAATATTTAATAATTCCTCAAAGGTTAAGGATCCAATGGAAAATTATAAATTTCTCAAAGGCTTGAAATCCGATGGAGGTTAAAACCAGATAACAGCTGGAGAATTATAAGTTTCTCAAAGGTTGGGAAACCAATCGAGAATGATGCCAGATATCAATGATGAAAATTACAAAATTCTCAAAGGTTGAAAATCCAGTGGAAATGGAAACCAAATATGAGCTTGAGAGTTATAAATTTCTCAAAGGTTGAAGAATCAATGGAAAATTATGTTAAATATCAACTTGAGAATTATAAGTTTCTCAAAGGTAAGGGGAACAATTTTTTTATACTTGGGCTATGTATGAACGCTTATGGATTTCAGTTTTTTCACTTTACTCTATCTAATAATTAAATAAATATGAGTGTACGCCTGTAGTGCCGCGAAAATATTGCCCAAAAACCTATTCCTGTTATGTTCAAGCGCTGGAATTCCGTTCCGTAACTATTAACTTGAGCTAGATGTGTACACACATACATACATATATTTGCACTTGCTTATGACCATATTATCTTTGATTTTTACTTTTCTTAATCGTAAGAAAATGTGTACGTGCGTGCAGAGTGGCAAATATTGACAAATGAGAGATGACATCCGTTTTGCGAATATTTCTACAGCACATACGAACTCATACATACAAATATGTAGGGATTGATGGGTAGATATGTACATGTAAGCGCTGCATGCGCAGTCGAATTTCGTAAGACGACAACCCTACAGGCGTAAATATGTACATAGTAGTAGAAGTCTCTAAAGTCGTGCTGTGTGTTCCTTCTTCGTGCCATTTTCGTCTTTTTCTCCCCTATTTGGCTGATTTGCGTGGTCACATGATGGACTTTCGGTGTGGGCAATGCATTAAGCCGCCTACGTGCAAGCGTAAATATGAATGGATATGGATATTGATGACGCAAAAATCTGCAGTCGCAACGTCGATCGATCTATTGGCGCGCTGTGTCTTCTCCGTTTGTGTTTATTTTTATTTTTATATTTCATTTAATGTTTTTCTTAGCTTTTGTTTTCTCCCACCTACGCAACGGATGATGGATTTCCTGCAAATCTTCCGTTTGCACAAGTAATCGCTATTCAGTATGCAAGCTTCATATTAAGTAGATTTATGTGCTTATGTATGTAGCCACTTTGCTTACATGCACAGACTTATATAAACTTACACAGCCTTACACAAATGGCATAGAAACGCTTGTAGCTGAGTATGCATTTGAGCCCATTTGCGTCGTTTATTCACTGCCTATTCGCCTCGTTGTAGGCAATAGACCTTGTGGATTAGACTGTAGGAGGTGTTATTTGATATTTTTATTACTGCTATTAGAGTTGTGTGCAGATTATACATATTGAAGCGTTTTCACAAAATTTATTAGTTTTTGTAGTTGATAAAAAGCTTGGCAAGACTTTAAATTTATGAGAAATATGGAGCAAAATAAGTTAATAAATGTAAGAATTAGTGTATTAAAAATCGAATAGTGTGTTTTAATCAAATTTATCAGCTGTTTAACTGTTTAGAACAGTGGCACAGTGTTTCAGATGGAACAAGCCGAGTGGAAAACACTTGATTTTAGAAGCATAGTTCCCGTTTTTATCTCACAGAAAAAACATTATTTGTCAAAAACTGGAGTTGCTAATGACACTGGTATTTTTATTTATTTTTTTTCACTTTTTTTTTGTTTTATTTTTTTTTATTTTCTTTTATTTTTTGTTTTCTTTTTCTTATTTTTTTATTTATTATTTTTTCTTATTTAAAAATTTTCTTTTATTTAAACATTTTTTTTTTCTTTTATTTTATACATTTTTTCTACTGTTTTTAATATTTTGTTTTAATTTTTTGATTTTTTTTTAATTTGAAATAAGCTAAAAAAGCTCATTAAATATTTAATAGTATTATATTATTTTAATCAAATATTCAGATGCCAAACCAAATTTCGGCTCAAACAAACGCACGGTGTTTCAGATGGCACAAACCAAGTAGGGAAAAATTCATTTTAGCAGCATAGTTTTCTTTTTTTATCTTACAGAAAAACATTGTTTGTCAAAATTTTGAGTTGCCAAAGGCGAGGGTATTTAAAACAAAAATTTCTATTTTTATATTTATTTAATTTTTTTAAATATATATATAAATAATATTATTAAATATTAAAAAAAAATTATATTAAATGAAATTAATTAATTAAATTAAAATAAATTAATTTAAATAAAAAACAAATGTATACCATTTTCTTTTTTAATTTTTTTTTCTTGAAAAACAATTTTTTTGCCATATTTTTCTTAGAAATATTTTTTTTATTAAATTTTTGTTAAAATTTGTTTTTTTTCTTAGAAATTTTTGTTTATAATAAATTTTTTGTTTTTTAATTTTTTCCCCCATTTAATGAATATTTCTGTAGTATAGGTTGAATATTTGCACATTCAGTGTTTTAAAAGTAATGTAATCGATTTATCGATAATTTTTTAAGCAATTGAATTAAGGGCGGAAACCGGTTTAGATCGATCAAAAAATCGATTTTTGTTCATTGCATAAATCGTTAGTAAAACTACCCAGGAATATGTGGTAAAAGTTTTAAAGCGAAATTCGCATTATTCCCGATTCTATGAGCACTTAAGTGACTGCCCGTCGGTTCCGCACCATAGCGCGCGTTAGTTAGAACGACGCTTTTCTCGAAACTACTTTTTTTCAACTGGTGGGCACTCTAGCTCAAAAAGTTATAGACCAATCATTATAAATTTTTTTCGGAGTATTCTTTATTCAATCCTAATCCATATAAACCTATTTTTGGGATTATATTATAATTAAAAATGTTTTTCTTAAGCAAAATAGATGAAAAAATATGGTATAAAAAACGACTTTGTGTTCAAGCGACTCAAAAGCATGCAATTTTCAATATTTTTTTACCACAATTAGGTTCATATTCTTAGGAAATATGTTGTTAATAAAAAACCAAATTGCTGTTGATTTAGAGAAAAATTGCAACTTCATATCCATGGATAGCACGATCTAACGCCACTATCTCCCGCAGAAATAGCTTCAAAAAAATTTAAAAGTGTACCTAAAAATATAAATAAAATATCCTCTAAACTTAAACAATTTCTGATTATTCCGTCTTTGTTCAAAAAATTCTCGAAAAACACCAAAATTTTGGCCTCCTAATCCGGTTTCCCCCCTTAACGCTAATTAGAGCGTCTAATGGCTGTTACTTCGCAACAGATTTTATCCCGTTAAAAAATAAAACTAGAAATACCGCATTTTTGGTGATATTTTTGCATGTTATAAGGCTTTTTATTGCGTTGCAAAATAGTTACTAATTTAAAATCGTCATTTAGGTTATTAAAGTGAAATAATTTGACGGAAAAGGAGAAAATATATAAAAAATTTGGGGAAGAAGTATTATAGAAACGTACACTACGTTAAATACCGTATGCGAAAATGGCAACATACTCGTTCCCCTAGTGACAAAACCAAGCTCAACAAAGCATCACAAGAATTAAATAATGAAATAAATTGTATTAAAAATGAATCAATAAATCAATACCTTTCAAGCTTGAGATCTGATAAAAAAGGTGACTACTCACTTTGGAAGTGTACTAAATATTTGAAAAGACCAAATTGTCATGTTCCTCCAATCAAAAGAGATAATAATACATGGGCAAAAAGTGACAAAGACAAGGCAGTAGCTTTTGCAAAACACTTAACAGAAACTTTCCAACCCAACGAAAATCAATCTGACAATTTGTATACTCATACTGTAGATGAAAACACTCCTATTTCATTCATTACTATAAAAGAACTCAAAAGGGAAATAAAACAACTAAAAGATAAAAAAGCGCCCGGATTCGATTTAATTACAGCTGAGGTTTTAAAAAAGTTACCCTACATAAGTTTGGTTAAATTAGTAAAGTTATTTAATCATTCAATTCAGCTTCACTATGTTCCAACCCTGTGGAAAGTTGCGGAAATGATAATGATTCCGAAACCGGGAAAAGATCTACATCTTGTTTCCTCGTACAGACCAATCTCGTTGCTGCCTCAAATTGGTAAGCTATTTGAAAAGCTCATCCTCAATCGGTTGACGCCAATTATCGACTCTAAAGATTTGTTACCTTCGCATCAATTTGGCTTTCGGTGTAAGCACTCAACCATCGATCAGGTGCATAGAATCACAGCCGAAATTGAAAACTCTTTTGAACAGAATAACGTGTGTTCAGCAGTATTCTTGGACGTCGCACAAGCTTTCGACAAGGTTTGGCATGACGGTTTAAATAACAAACTAAATACCTGCCTTCCAAGCGGTTTTTGCGCCCTCCTAAAGTCGTATCTGAGTGAACGCTACTTTCGCGTTAAACAAGGAAATGAATACTCTGACCTTGAAGAAATAAATGCTGGTGTGCCGCAAGGAAGCATTCTTGGTCCGCTCTTATACCTTTTATACACCAGAGACTTGCCGATTCCCTCGAATAGCTTGATCGCCACTTTCGCCGACGACACTGCCATCCTAGCAATTGGAAAAAGTGCTGAAGAAGCTGCAACCAAACTTCAAATTGCAACAAACGCTATTGAAGAATGGACGAAGACTTGGCGCATAAAATTGAACAATACCAAGTCAATACATGTAAACTTCACCAACAAAAAAGTGAATCATTATCCAATAATGCTGCTAGGTGCCGCAATACCACATGCAAACACTGCAAAATACCTTGGCATGACGCTTGATGCTAAGCTTCGATGGAAGGAGCATATAAAACTTAAACGGCATGAAATCCATCTGAAGGTAATACAAATTAAATGGCTAATTGGACGAAGATCAAAGCTATCCATATATAACAAAATAGCGATATATAAACAAATTATAAAACCAGTGTGGTCCTATGGCGCGCAATTATGGGGTTGCGCCAGTCAAAGTAATATAAATATACTTCAACGACTCCAGAATAAAATCCTTCGAGATATTCTCAACGCACCTTGGTTCGTTCGCAATAAGGATATTCATCGTGACCTCAATATCCCTACGGTCGCTGAAGAAATTAAAAAACAAGCAGAAGCCCACTCCCATAGGCTTCAAAGGCACGTTAACGAGGAAGCTAGCAATCTGCTCAACACCTCAGGCCTAACTCGACGACTGCATCGAATTAAACCACATGATCTGGCATGATGGCTGTTAACTTAAGGAAGGGACTATGAAAATCTCTTCACAAAATTTTATTTATGTTACCAAAATTGTACTGCTCGTTAGTTTATCTGTAACTAGTTGCAGTGCCAACAAACATTGTTATGTATTTTATATTGTATCTATGTTTGTAATAAAAAAAAAAAAAAAAAAAAAAACGTTAAATACCTATAGCACTAGGACTTATTAACAAATTTGGGCAATTTAGTCAAGTGCTATTTGCTTTTGATAATGTTTTTTTTATAAAAACATAGTTCATTCTCCTAAAAAACCATTTAAATCCAATTTTCAAGTAATGTGCAAATAAAAAAATCCAAAACAATTTTCATCAAATTTTCAAATTTTTTAATCAAAATTGTTATAAAAATTCCAGATATGCAGTTTTATAGGCCATTGAATTTTGGTATAATGAAGTGCAAGTTTCAAGTAGCTGAAAAAAACGGGTTAATTTTAACAATTTTATTTTTTTTGCTGAGGTTCTAATGCATTTTTTTCCTAAACAAAACCCCCGCACCACCTTAAAAAAAGTTGTGAAAAATAAACGCAATTTTTGAACCACTTCGAACTCGTAGTTCGTTATGATAAAATTCAATAGGATATAATCCTTCGCACTGTAATTCATACGTATACAAAAATATAAAAATGCTTTCAAGGGTAAATCTAAACTGTCACGGAGGATTACAACAGTTTAGAACAGATAGAACAAACGCCTACACAAATTGTTAAATATTTAAATATCAAACAGAAAGATTAAAGATTTAATTACGTGAACCAAGATAAAAAATACGAAAATGAATATGGGAAAAAATTTTTGTGTAGATGTTTGTTAGGTGTCATGGGAAAGTGCCTCAAAAATGGGGGTTGCTTAGCGACAGATAAGAAATTTATCAGCGCTTGCAGAGGGTTGCTCACAACTACCATTACAACAGCCGCCAGCGACTTGGCATCAAGCAAGTGAAAATAGATTAAAATTACAAAACTCTTCAGGGAGAAAATCGTGCCCCACAGATTTAATTTATTGCTTGCGCACTTGTCCATGCATTTAAATTACATTAAATTACAAATTTGTTTTTTTTTTTGTTGCTGCCTCTACAAAACTTTTTAAATTGTGCAATACCGCCATGTCTGACGCCTTGTCCTCGAACTGTCCGCCGCTGCCGAAATTTTCGTAAATGAATGAATGAATGGGTGAGTAGTACGCGTGTCTGTGTGTGTGAGTGAGTGAGTGGCCAGCGCACCACCACAAAAGGCGATGTGTCATTTACAAAAATGCAAGCGCAAATAAATTTATAATAAATATGCAACTCAAACATTTCGGTATAAATTTGGGAATTTTCGCTGTTTTTTCCCCTTGCCTTCTATTCGTTTGTCTGACATCAATAAAAATGTCGTGTGCGCGCTGCTGCAAGGCGGTTTTTGCTAGCTGTCAGTGCAGGAAAAGCGTAAGCCGCCCAAATACTAGAAAATTGAAAACTGAAAAAGTCAAATAGTCAAAAAGTTGTCAAGCTGAAAAATTGCCATATTAGAATGCATGCGAATGAGCGCTCGCGTGTTTGTCTGCCTTATTTTGTTTTTGGACATAGGCGCGCAATTGAGTTGAATAATGCGGTCTACAAATGGCAATCAAATGTAGCGTTGTCTGTATGTATTTGCTGTTATGTCGACCAGTGTGTAGACGGCATGACTGTGGCGGCAAAGCGGCTGGCGGCTGGCGGCCATATATGTACGTGTACGCTTAGCGATGAGTCAAACTTTATGGCCGGCATTCAAACAAACATACACACATAAATATGTGGCTACGTAAATATAGCCAGTGAGTCTGTTCAATCACACGCTGTTGATGTGTATTTTTGCGAATTTTCTCATTTGTTTATTTATCCAAGCGCGCTTGCCATGTAAGGTAGCCGTGCGTTGCCGCCGCGGCCATTTATCGTATGCCGCTTGGCAAAAAAAAATACAAAAACATAAAAAAAAGCAGCAAAACATTGCGAATATCTATTTGGCAGTAAAGCGTAATAGACACGCAAAATAAATTGTGTGGTATGACTACGTCAAACGATGGTGGCGCGTTTGCACAGACAAACATTGCAATTGTGCTTGCGCGCGGTGTGGCGGAAGGCAGTTGAGCGCGCGCGCGGCAAAAACACAATCAAACTCGCATGAAATGCGCTGAATTGTGTGATTTTAGTGTGAGCGCGCGTGGGCGTGCAATATTGATGGAGCTTTTAATGGTTGTTTTATTTGTACGCGCGCGCGCTTTTTGCCTTGTTGCTATTGCTTTAGTTGTTGTCATTGCATGTTAGTTTATGGCAAAAATTAAAAATAAAACCAAACAAATATGAAACACTAACAGACAAACAAAAGCGGCAATTCTCTATACCACAAAATGTAGCTGCAGAAGTAGAGTGGAGTGCAAAACGACGCGGTGCGCCTTCGCTTGCTTGCAGATCGCGAGCTCTTTCTTCGCTCGTGTGTGCGAATAATGCAGCAATAAATAAATGTAAATAAACTGAAACCCCACAGCAAATGCCACGATATGCTTTGCCGCGCGCACGCTACTCTTACCGCGGCGCGCACCTTGATGGCGGTGGGTAAACGCCAAGCAGTCTGTCATTTCAATGAAATGAAATGCGAAAAAAGAACTTAGTATGAAATACAATAAAACTACAACTAACTACAAATGAAACAAAGAAACAGTTGCATGTGAGGCGGCGCGTTAAACACCAAAACAACAACCATAACAACAACAAAGGCGAGCTAGAGCACAAAGGTTTATTTGTATAGCAGTAAGCGCGTTGGAGAAGTGCACAGCGCGGCGTGCGCGCGGAACAGCGGTCAGTTGTGTGTGTGTGGGGGGTGGGAAGTGGGGCACAGCGGATGTGGCCGCCTGCTTAGTCGCTTAACTGCGCGAAAAATGGGTGTAGCGCGTTGAATAGGCACACACACACACACACACACTGAAAGAACAGAAGCACACACATGCATGCAAGCACTTATTGCGCGCAACACGCAAGCGGCCAGTGAACGACATAGACAGCCTGTAGCCAACGCGCTGCCACCCGATACCGGGCGCGCTGCTTATTACTTGCCGAGTTATATAAGCACTTAGTTGGCCATATAGCGAAAATCGCATTAGCTACCTGTGGAAAGCAACAAACAGCAAATGCAACTATCTCTCAACTGTTTTTACTGTTGTATTTTTTCTCATTTACAACAACTACACAAGTAGCTACATTTCACATTTGTGTATCTAATGGGCGACCACGCCGCTTAGCCGCACAGCTGCAGTTGTTTGTCGCTTAGCAATAAGAACTTTTTCCCTAACCACTTCCACTCCACGCCAACTTTGACTTTAATGCGCTCGTAAAAGCGGCGAAAGACGACTGTACGCGCGCGTTAATATTCCTGTTGGTGGCAAGTAGCGAGGTGAAATTTGCATTTAATTGCAGCTAAATGCTGCAAAAAAGTGGAAAAAATTGATAAAAGTGGAAAAATATTAAGAGAAGTAAATGTCAGCAATAAAAAAAGCTTTTCATTTACGTAAGCAACAAACAGAAAAAACAGCAAGTAAATGAAATTCACAAATAAATGCATTAGAATCAGCTGAGCGACGTGAGGCGTTGAAGGGAACCAGTATCTTAGTAAATGATTGTATTTTTGATCTCTGCCTCCTGGCAATTAAAACGAAATACAACGCATTTGCCGCCATCAGGTGAAGTGCTTAAAAGCTCAGACCGGCAAATGCGTCGGTCATCGCTTCGTCATTACCTAGGCAAATATTAAATGTAATCTATTAAATAGCATTTACTCAGGCGTTGAGACTGCGGCGCTTTGGACTCCAGTCGAAAGAGCACACAAAGTGCTTAATTACAGGTTCGTTTTTGAAATAATTGTACTAGAAAGCAAGCTAAGCAGCTTCTCTTCTTCTTGATTGGCGAGTTTAACAAAGCGCGCCATTCGTCTCTCTCTCGTGCTAACCAGCGACACACCAAGTGAAGCAGAGTCCATCTCCACCTGATCTCTCCAACGTAGAGGTGGCCTTCCTCTTCCTTTGCTACCACCACCTGGCACCGCATCGAATACTTTCAGAGCCGCAGCGTTTGGATCTATTCGAACGACATGACTCAGCCAACGAAGCTGCTGGATCTTTATTCGCTGCGCTATGTCTACATCGTCGCGAAGCTCATACGACTCATCGTTCCAGCGCCTGCGATACGCGACGTTGCTAACGTGCAAAAGTCCAAAAATCTTCCGCAGAATCTTTCTTCTCTCAACCACTTCAAGGGTCAGCTCATCGGATGTTGTGAACGACGACGGAGTCAAGCGTCGTGAAGGCAGTTTGGCGTGTTGGGTAAATGTTAATATTATTGGTTATGAAAACAGTGACTTGTGGACTGTTAGCAGCTTTTTGTAATACCACTAGATCCGCTTGAGTGGCCCGAGAGACGAGCTAACGGTTGTTGCTATCCAGTCTGCCCTCTAGCTTGGTTTCATCTTTGTAGAACCAACGAATGTGTTTCTTGGATCGTGGAATTCCTTGATTACATTCCTCTCTACTAAGACTTTAAAGCGATACCTCTTGCTGAGAGTAGGCATTGAGACCCATTGTTCCCTGGTGCTCGACAGGGGTTGTTTATCAAAAAATGATGGGAGTAACTACTGTGAAAACAATTTGTTTTCCTGCCTTTTAGTTGATTTTTTCGCCTGCGGTACATAACTGTTCCATGGGGACTATGGGTATGTGGTATTTTTAGAACCAGGTCCATTGCTTCAGTGGGCATTTTGCGTAGAGCTCCACAAATGCAGTTTTAATGACATTCGCTGTACGTTTTTTCAGCAAGAGAATACCTGAGTGCTTATTTACGATATGCCACGATGACGGCATCATTACACCGCCGAGGAGTATAAGTGTGATCGCATCAGTGTGTAGTCAGTGTATATACATATTCCGAGGCCATACCTATCTACTATATTTGCTGTTTGCCCTTCCGGCCTGAAATTGTGCCTTAACGTGCATATTCAAGTTCAACCCTGCAGCTTGGAAGTATCTGACTTGATAGACTACGTAAATCAACTGTATTACATACGGAGCACAGTCTTCCCACGATCCGCAGAACGTAATTTGAATTAGCTGTGGATTGATAAGACTTGTACTGGACGCAAAGCCACATAACTCCTGCCTAAATTGTCATGATCAAGAGGAAAAGTGTATGGTTTTGAACCTTTTGCGCTAAAGACCCGCTCTAACCAGTCGAAAACGCAGCACTCTATGTAGAAAATTCTTGATTGCCATAACTTATGCAACCGCAAATTTGCGGATACTGAGAACTCTTAAAACTCCCTCCTAGTTCGCATTGGTTTCCGGATCGAACTAGTGGAAGTCTACATATCCACCGAGGTGCCTCATTTAATACAAAAAAAAATTGAGTTTCGAATTTTTTTTTTACTACTTTGCGCATTTTGCACGTATCACTGCTTAAAAGCAAACTACGCATTTTCCATATAAATTCTTAAAACGGAACAGCCATAAAAAATCTCCGTTTTGCAGTGAAGCATTTTAACGCATTGAAACGCTTCAAATGCATATCCTGTGAAATTTTCACAGTCCCAGCACACTGAGTAGCATGCTAAATGTGCACATATGTAGGCAAGTGCACAAGTACATAGGTATATACAGGTACATACAAACATAACCGCCAAAGTATTTATTCGTATGTATGTAAAATATTCACATAAGCAAGCACCGTTTCTTGCATTTCGCTGCGATGGTATTCCAATGATTGTGAAACGAAAATCTCCACATGTATGAGAGGAAGGCAAAAAGTGGAAGAAGGAGAGCAGGAAGAAGAACAACTTATTTTTATTGTGAGTTTGTGCTCTGACAGATCATTGCACTCTTCCTGCCTACTGCCTGTTTTGCAGATTTTTTATTGTTTTTTTTTTTTTGTTTTTAGGTAAATTTAATTTTGTTATTTTTCGTTAGCCCTGCTTGCTCCAGCAATTCGTCATGCCTTTCATTTTCCGTGCAAAGTCTGCATTTCTGCTATTGGCCGTCGTTTCATTACTTTCTGTCACAGTTCTTAAGGCGCTGCATTTTGAAGATTTTATTTTGTTGTTTTTGAGAGAATCATTTTGTTATTGTTGCTTGCCTTTTGTCACACCAGCTAAAGGCGCGCCTTCAGTCTCTTCTGCGCATACACGCATACACACATACACACACTCATGCACTTGAAAGTGTTGTCGTCGGTCGGTGTCGGTTGCAGCTGATGGTGTCATTCAAAGGCAGCTGGAATTCTTCTCAGTTGACATGACTTCTTCGCGTACAAATGCGCAGACACACATGCAAACGCTGTTACATGTAGAAGTGCACATTTCTAGTGTGTCAATTCGAAAAATTCGTCTACCCAATATACGAGTGCTTGCAAAAACAATTACAACCCGACGGCCGGCGCAGCGTAGAAAATCATTTTAAGTATTGAGACAATAAGGAAGGTGAAAGGCAGCATTTTAAGGCGAAAAACAAATGTCTTTTCAGTTATTTTTTGAAAGCAATGGCTCTTTCTATGATCTCTTGCGCATGTGTTTTGAATGTGTGTGGAAGAGAGCATTATTTAAAATGGAGTTGCTGATTTTAAAATTAATGTTGTTGAATAATAAAAACGGTTTAGATATGTAAGTGATGGCAAATGCATAGGATACATAAATATTTCATATCGGAAATAACGCTGCCTTTCACAATTTTTGCCACACTATTTTTAAAAGGAAAAAAATTAAGCCCTAAAAATAAGGATAGAAAATTAATTTTTTTCATGAGCTTTTTTATCTCTTTTTTTGTATTCGAACAAATTTCCGCCATAAAATGGCAGTGAATTTTATAATTTGTAATTTTTTCACAAATTTGCTTTAATAAATTTGTATTGCCCTTATTGCTAAAAATAATTAAAAATAAAATAATAAAAAGAAAATTAATTTTTTCCATGAACTTTTTTTATTTATTTTTATTTTGTTTTTATTCGAACAAATTTCCGCTAAAAAATGGCAGTGAAAATTTTAGTTTATAATTTTTCCACAAATTTTCTTTAATAAATTTGTATTGCCTTTATTGTGACAAAATGAAATTTAATAAAAATGTTATGCAAATGTATGCGCAAATATTTATATTTTCTTATTTGTTTTTGTCATTATTCTTTCACAAATTTTAAGCTCTACAGAGCTGAATAAAAATATAACATAATTTTTGTCAAGGCCTTTCTATGGAATTTTTTTCCAATGCAAAAGCAGATCTAAATATACTTGAAATTCTTCAAAGAAAATGATTAATTTCTTAGTGTCTGGTCTATCATTCTTTTTTTCGCCTGTCAACGCTCATTTTTCAAAAACTAAGAAAAAACACAAAATCTATTTAACAACAAGCAATTAAAGTTCTAATTTCATTTGCTACATTTTCCTGCACTACACTGCCCTACTTGCAAGAGTCCCTTTACTAATTTTCACTTCATTAATTTGTAAACGAGAAAACTAAAATTAAAAGCACAAAATTTGTTTCGAAACTGAAATTCATTTAAAAATAACAATTCCGTTGAAATTTGTTGACGATTAATCAAAATAAAGACCCATCAACTTGATAAACAGCACCAAGAAAAATAACACAAAAACAAACAACAAAAACAATATGAACAATCGGAGAAAACAGACAACCACAAAAAAAAAAATAAAAAATAAATATTGAAATAAGATGCAAACAAAAAAAAGAACAAAAACAATTTCCAGCAACAGCTACAAAAATAGCAAGAGCCAAGGAAAGGCAAAAGTTTTCAGCGAAACAACACCTTTTTGGAGGAGAATTTTGAATGGCTTGAAAATGTTTTATATGTAGAAGAATAAGAGGAAATGGAATATAGAAATTTATGTGGCAGCGGTGCAGCATGCAGCACGAGCGCAGCGTCACTTCGAAATGACGTAAACTGAATGAGGCAACTTTAAACGCATCCAGGCAAACAGAATCGCTACAAAAGCAACAGAAAATTAACATTTGCTGCAATGAGATGCATAGCAATATCTTCCCTCTTATCGTTTTTGTTGTTGTTATAGCAGTTTCTTTCCTCCATTCGACTGCGGCATGAGCTTAGAAATGCGCGCAGATTATTAGGTAAGCAGGCGTGCATACTTCCATATAGTTATATATATATACTATATGTGTGTGTGCATACAGATACGTTGAAATATCGGACAGCTCACATGGATTTTTATTGAAAATTAGAAAAGAGGAGAACAATTAAACCCTATCAACAACTATTTGAGATTAAAAATGCAAAAGTTCTATGTTTGGAAATCGCACAAATATTCAAAATTTGTATTTAAAATTAAATGTATGCGGTAACCCGTTTTCCAAATGATAAAGGTTTTCGATACTTTCGAATCTCTACATCATCAAGCAATATACATATCTAAAATGTATAAAGGGAGGTTAACTTTCAAGGGCCGATGTTGAATGTGAACCACACCTAAACGTCAAGTTTTTTTCTGCATTTCATTTGACATTTCTCAATTTCAGACTAGCTCAATTTGAACCATGGAAAGATACACAATCGAGCAACGCGTTAAAGTTATTCAGGCTTATTATGAAAACGGGCGTCAGTGATTCGTCAATAAGCAGAATTGCCGCATTTGGGCGAATGATAATCCAATAGTGATTGCCGAATAACCAATGCATCCACAAAGAGTCACTGTTTGGTTTATGGGCCGGCGGCATCATTGAGCCGTATTTTTTCCAAGGCAGATACTGTGAATAGTGTTCGCTATCGTGAGATGATAACGAACTTTTTATGGCCCGAATTGGAAGAATTTTTATTCACTTTTTTCAAATTAAACATTTTTTTTGATTTTTTTATTTAATTTAATTTGTATTATAATATAAAAAATTTTTTTTCAATTTTTTTTTAATTTTTTTTTTAATTAATTATTTTGTTTTTATTATAATATAAAAAAAATGATTTATTTTTTATACATTTTTCCTACATTTTTTTCTAATTAATATTTCTTTTGAAATCTTTTTTAAATTTGTTTAAATTTTTTATTTTTTTATTTAATATTAATATTATTATTTTTTAATTTATTTTTTATTTAGTTTTTAATTTTTTTAAATTAAAAAAAAAATTTTATTATTTTTTTTTAATTTTTTTTAAATTTTTTTTTATTTTTTTTTTAATTTTTTTTTTAATTTTTTTTTTAATTGTTTTTGTTTCTTTTTTGCTTACATTTCGTACCAATGAAAATAATGAGAAGTTCTGCATAAAATAAAAAATAAAATAAGTTTTTTTCGAAACTCAAAATATTAAAATTTTTCTTATTTAAAATGATTAGAAACCAAAAAATAAACAAATTAAAATTTTTTTTTTTTGTTTAAAATGAGTGACAACCAACATAAAGAATACACACGGTGAAGAGAATGCAGGAGGTGTGGACAACATCAGGCCATTCAGCGGTTCTCAGCGATTTTGAAGTACTCAGCTGATTTACTGCCTTAAGAAAGGATTGTAACGGCAGTTACTTGGAGCGACAAAAACGGCTGATTCCATTTAACTAACCTCACTTTACACAATTTGTTTATATTTCATTTGTCTAACGCTGTAATCCATCATTCTTGTAGCATACAAGATTAAGCGAAATTAGGATAGTTTTTTTCTTTTGCGTGAATAGAGCAAAGGTCCCAAATAAAGATTTCCATCACTCAAAATTATTTGTTTCTTTTTATTCAGTAAAAACAGTTTAGTATAAACAAGATTGGATGATTAAATTTGATAAATGGGTCTCGTATTTTTTTGGCCACAGCAAAAATTTAGGGGATCGCATAAAAAAATAGTTTTTGGGGTATCCTAATGATAACTTTTCGTTTCGTTTCCGTTCAGGTATTTTTGATGTTAAAGAAAATGTTGATATTGTCGAAAATGTGGATAAAATCTCCGATATAAACGAAGTTGACGGGTATGTGAGTGTGCGTAGCATCGCCCAGGGCCTAAAGATGGACCATAAAACAGTTTTTATCCATTTGCCGAAAAATGTTATGCAAGAATAATGGATTTCTTTTTCCCCAAACTAATATGAAGTAAACCACAGTAAAATATAGATGAAAAATATTAAAATAAACAAAAAATTTATTAAAAAAAAAAATATTTTTCTTAACTTTAGTAGGAAACTGTGAAGCCGATGAGCTAGCTAGGAAAGGTACTGTTCTACAACTGCTCAGTGACAAAAATACCATAGGAATGCCTATGGCCACGAGTAAACTAATAATGAAGAACAAAATTATCCAAGAGGCCATGGATCATGGGAATATGAAGGAAGATACATGCGTAACAGCTAGGCTGCTGTGGCCGCAAATAAACAAGAAAAGGACAAAGGAATTGCTTAGCCTCTCAAGAGAAGATATCTCGAAGGGCGTGGCTTGTGTCACCGGTCATTGGCTATTTGGCAGGCATTCCTTGAGATTAGGAGTATTCTCCCATGAATATTGTAGAAGTTGTAGAGATGAGGAAGAGGAAGAAACAGTTGAGCACTTCCTTTGCAATTGTTCAGCCTTAGCTAAAATCAGCGCAGGTTGTCTAGGCAAACACTTTTTCAATTCTCTTACAGAACTGTCTGGCGTGGGGATTAGACCGATCCTGCGCTTCATAAGAGCCTCAAAATGGTTTCATGAAAATAAATAAACAAGGTTCCCGTGTCGCACAGGGGCATCACAACGGACCTGTAAGGTCTAAGTGAGTTGGTCATACGAACGGACTACCACCATAACCTAACCTAACTACCTAACTTTATTCTTCTTAATTGGCGCGATAACCGCTTACGCGATTTTGGCCGAGTTTAACAAAGCGCGCCAGTCGTTTCTTTCTCGTGCTAATTGGCGCCAATTGGACACACCAAGTGAAGCCAAGTCCTTCTCCACCTGATCTTTCCAACGCAGAGGAGGCCTTCCTCTTCCTCTACTAACGACTACTAACTTTAGTACATGGAAAACGAATACAGCTGAAAGCAAATTAGATTTAATTTGTTTTTCTGCATTGTCATTAAATTTGGTATAAAAATAAATGCATTCTAGCCTTATGCTCTTTTATAAGACTACCATCGTGTGAAAACGCTCTAAATGAGCCCACTGAAAGTGATCGTATCACAGACCACAGTTATCGGTTTTCGATGTTATTGCCTCATTTACTGAACTGTTATCGGCAAACGCTTTATATGCATTTCGTGGGTTGAACTCATTATATCTTCGATTACAATCTAATCATTCAACGAATTTGTTCAGCAAAGTCATGTTTTTGATAATCTTAAAAATTGCATCAAAATCAACAACACATCAAAGACGTCAAAACGTGTTGCATTATAAAAATATACATATGCACATATCTACTATATATAGCAGTAAATACTAGTGAAATAATAAAAAAAAAATTTTTATTCAAATAAAAAAATTAAAAAATACCAAACACGCCAATAAACTGAAAACAGTCCAAAACGAGTAATGAGCATGAAATTGAAATCGACAAGTACAATAAAGGTAAAAGCAAGCATTCAATTGAAATATGAAAATTACCGCCTCTCATCCTCCATCCGTCATAGGCAACCAGTGCTGAAAGCGACCAACTCTGCAAGCCGTCTCTGAGCGCTTTCAAATCGCCTTAGCCGCGTGTGTAATGCAGACATATGCACATTCATAAGTACATAACTATCGATAATGTTGTTATAATGCAATGTCGGTATTGGCCCCCACTTCAAATATTGTAACAACAACGGCAACAACAGCAACACAAAAACATCGTGATGTCTAACATTGCTGCACAACACTGGCGACAGCTGGCCGCTTGACTGTCAATCTGTCAGGCAATTACTTGATTCATTCATTTGAACATTTTGCCAAGCGACGATTGAATTTAAGCTAAGCTTCAGCTTCATTTTAATTGCAAACACATTGCGCATGAACAAGAAAAACAAAAACACACAAAAAGCAAATTACGAATTAATCCACAACAAAAACAAAGCAATTACAAAGAAAATAAAGGAAAAGCAACGACAAGAAATAAACTGAAATCGTTAAACAGCAACTCATCAAATCAAACAAAATGTTAGTGACTGGCACACTTCACATAAGCGTTTAATTGCCGGCAAGCGCTGAAGCCCGAATTGGTCATTGAAACCGGGCACTTGATGGACAGTAGCTGGCATTTTTTGTCAAAACAATATTTATGTGCAATTGTTTGTATTTTAATGTTAATACATTTGTTTGTGTGATTATGATTATGATCATGATCCAGTGGACCACACGCGGATTAAATCTTGAACGATTGCAAAAAATTCGATATGCGCGCAGTTTTGACAACGAAGTGCAGACAGGAGTATTTTCAACTGAGCGAGTGCACTTTTTCGTGATCTGAGAACAGTAAAATTAGCCAGCAATGGAATGCAGTAATGCCAAATATAATATTTACAAGAGTGCACTGGTAATTATTGCAACCGCCTGCCTTTGCCGAGTGAATTTGTGTGTGACTGCTATTTAGTCGGCCGCGGGTGTCCTGATCACTGAGGACATGAAGAAGCAAATTATAGAAAAATATTTGTTTTTTTTTTCTAATAGCGGTGCCCTCTCGGCACATAACAGGTGAACCTGCAAATGTATTTCTGCCAAGAAAGATTATTATAAAAAAAGCAACATCAAGCCGCACACCGCAAATTGGAAGTGAATCTAGCCAAACCACTAGCAAAGAATATATGATAAGTGCCACTTGTACAATATATCGTGGAGCCCATTCATGTACGGGGAACTAACAAAAGTTCGGTAAGTTGATGTAATTTTTAATTTTAATTTTTTAAATTATTATTTTATTTTTTTTTTTTTTTATTTTTTTTAATTATCCTGTTTTTAATTATTCTTTTTTTAAATTATTTTTTTAATTATTCTTGTTTAAATTTTTTTTTATTATTATTTTTTTTTAATTATTAAGTTTTCATTATTTTTTTTTTAATTATTTTTTATTTAATTTTTTTTTTTATTATATTTTTTAATTTTTTTTAAATTATTTTTTTAATTTTTTTTAAATTATATTTTTTATTTTTTTTTTAATTATGTTTTTTTTAAATTATATTTTTAAATTTTTTTTTAATTATGTTTTTTTTTTAATTATTATTTTCTTTTAATTATTTTTTTTTATTATTATTTTTTAATTATTTTTTTAAATTATTATTTTTTAATTATATTTTTTAATTTTTTTTAATTATGTTTTTTTAATTATTATTTTCTTTTAATTATTATTTTTTATTACCGATACTCTTCTACGGTGTGGTTGTATGGTGGACAGCACTCGAAAAACGGTGCAGAGTAGCCACAATTGATCGAGTTCAAAGAACAGCCTGCCTCCTGATAACAGGATGCTTAAGTACAACACCTACTAAGGCTTTAAATACGTTGCTTCACTTGTTCCCTATCGATCTGGCTGGCAAAGCGATTGCAGCGAAAGCAGCGACACGCATGAATGCTATATCGAAATGGAATAAGTATCTTGGCCATTCGGCCATACTGAACAGGAACACTGTTATCTCTTCCGACATAGACTATCATGTAAGTCTTCCATCACCACCCTTGCTATTCTCCTGTTCACTCCCAACTAGGGAAGAATGGAAGACAAATCTAACCGAAATCGATGGCCCACTGATTATATATACAGATGGTTCAAAACAAGACGGTAAAGTGGGATTTGGAATCTTTTCCAAATCCCCTCACATCAATCTATCATTTAGATTACCCGACTACTGTAGCGTATTCCAAGCGGAAGTATGCGCTATCTGGTATGCTGCGAAAACTCTCTTAGAAAATAGAATATCACTAGAGGATATCCGCTTTTTCACCGACAGTCGAGCGGCCGTTCGAGCACTCAGCTCCTCTTATACCCACTCAGATGTGGTTCGATCCTGTCTCTTATCTCTTAACGAGATAAGTGTTCAGAATTCTGTCCAAGTTATCTGGATACCGGGTCACAGTGGATTCGAAGGCAACTGCAAAGCTGATGAGCTCGCAAGAGCTGGAGCTGCGCAATCAAATGTTAGTGACCTACCCACAATCCACATTCCGCTCTCATCGATCGAGAATTTCACAGCATTGCTGATCGGAGGTGGCGAGTGGAAACTACTTGCGTTACGACCAGACAAATCTGGCCATCCTACAATCTGAAACAGACAAAACCCCTTATAAGTCTTTCGAAACACGAACTAAGGCATATAACATCTCTTATCACCGGCCACTGCCTTTTGGGCACTCACGCACGTCGGCTCGGGGTTCCTCAGAACGACCTGTGCAGATACTGCGAGGACGAAGATGAGGAAGTATCGAGCAGACATTTGCTGTGCAGTTGTCCGGGTCTAGCCAGAAGTCGACTCGCTCTTCTAGGCTCTCCAACAATTGACAATCTTTCAGTACTCTCGGACCTGAAAATCGAATCTCTCATCAAATTTTCGAAACGAATTAATATCTTTGATCAAAATCTACAATAAAAAAATCTCGGTTAGGTGGGGAAATCATTTAAAATAATGAGCTCTAGGGCAACACAACGGACCCAACTTGCGGTCTATGTGGTACCCCGATGCGGGGTCACCCTTAAACCAACCAACCAACCATTATTTTTTTTAATTATTTTTTTTTTTTTTATTATATTTTTAAATTATTTTTTTTCAATATTTTTTTAATTATGTTTTTTTTAAATTATTATTATTCTTTTAATGATTATTATTTTTTTAATTTTTATTTTTTGTTGTAAAATGCCGTTAATTTTGTTATAGTCTGCCGCTGTTTCATTCAAAATTTCAGAAAAATCAGTTGGAATGCAGACGCAAAAACGCAAAATAAATGGTGCAATGCCATTAAAAATTCCACAGCGTCGCAGCAGGAAATTCGTTACTCAATACTTTACGGCTTTCGACGTCAACTCAAGCCTGTTGAAATTTTCAATCAGTTCCATACTGCATGTAAAATGAACACTCCATTTCTTAAGACTATTTGTAAGTGGTATCAAAGATTCCAGATTGGACATTTTTCTGTGGAGATAAATTTGGCCATAGTGAAGCGAAAAGTTGAGTTACTGAAAACTGCTTACCAAGAGTGTTCAAAAATTTACTTGAAAATAGGAAAAACGTGAAACTGCACCAGCACTACTTACTCACAAGTAACTGCAATGCGCTTTCTGGCATTGAAGAAATTAGAAATCACCACATTCTCTGAATCGGGCGCCGTATGATATCTGGTTATTTCCAAAAATTAAAAAAAATATTTTAAAGGAAAAGTTGCAGATTTTCTCCATATGACGAGTGTACGATTCTATTTTTGTCTGAGAAAAACTTTCCCTGTTTGATTTTTCTTTGGGAACTGGGAACAAACAATTCTTGGTACGCCTCTACATGGGTCGGCTTTGACAATTCGATATTGATTCTATTCTGTCATATCAGCAGAAACGAGGAACGTTGAACAATTCCTCTCCGCGTCACTGTCCCGCTCTTGACATAACGGGATATAGGTGTTAAACTCGTATTTCTTTGGATATCTAGCAGACTTGGAATCGGCAGCCATCTACAGTATTTGAACGCTTATTCGGGAGACGAAGTGGTTTCCCCATATTAAGAATTAGAGGGCCTCACTCTACACTCTTATGGAGAGAGGCAGCCAGCGAAACCTAACCTAACTGGTCAGAAGTAACTCTTATACATTTAGAGTGATTATCCCGTTCAAATCTTAGAGGATTACTCTTACAAAAACAAAACAGAAAATTGGATGCATGAAATGTCGCAGATTTCGTGCGATATTTTTATGTATTGGGTAAATGCATATATTTTTAAATTTTATTGAATTTCTTTTTTTTACGTATAATTTTGCTATTTTTTTTTTGTATAAAATCTGTAGTTCTTGCAAAATTTCCACATATTTCCTTCCACCAACAGGTCAATGGCCTTGTTATATAAATAGTAAACACAACCATAAAATATTTTTTATTTTACAAAAAATATGCGAAATTCGCACAAGAGCGGAAGAGCGGAAGACCGCCAACGAATAGGTAAATGTATTTGAAGTGTTTCGCAGAAAAATAATTAAAAATAATATTTAGCAGAAAAATGGCAGGAAAGACAAAAAACACTGATTAAAGCATAAAAAATCGCGCACAATCGAAATTTGAGTTTACGTGTTTTTTTTCTCTCTCTCTATCTTTTATTTAGCTGTCTTTTTTATTTCTCTACAATTAATTATGCGTATGTTGGCGCGCAGTAATTACTGATTAAGCATTAATAATGACGACAAATTATATGACTTTACTTACATACTTGCAATAATAACATAATCGAAGGTGAAAACACAACACAGACAGACAGAAATCGTTGACATATTAGCTACCGACGGCCGGACTGACTGGACGGGGCTGGTTGCCAGCTTAGCAATTTGCTACTGGCAAAGTGGGGAAAAAAATTGAAAAAAAACACAAAAGCCCGTGTGAAGTAAGAGGAGCGAGGTGTGCTGGGGAAAAAGTTGTTGAGTAAACTCGCAGCGGCGGAAGGCAACTCTCAGCAAGACAACTTAGTACAAGTAAATAAAAACTTATTAAAATTTGCAAAGCGTGCAAAATGAGCAAAACGTTTTGAAAATATATAATTACATGGGAGGTGAACGATGACGTTGACTTGTGTAGAGAATTTGATTTATGGGCGGATGCTTGAGGAAATATAAAATAACAAAACAGTACTTGCAGTATAAAGTATGATCATAATTGAAATAAGTAAAAATATAAGAAAATAAAATCAAATAAAATAAAATAAAATAATATAAAATAAAATAAAATAAAATAAATAAAATGACAAAAAAAAAATAAAATAAAATGAAAAAAAAAAAATAAATAAATAAAAAATAAATACAAATAAAATGAATAAAAATTTAAACCAAAATTAAAATCAAATATAATAGAATAATATATTTAAAAATTACAAAAAAAAGTATATAAGATAATAGAATACAAAATAAAACAAAAAATATATAAAACGTAAAAAAAATATTAAATAAAAAAATATGAAAAAAATTAAAATATCCGATAATATAATAATATAAAATTAATAAAAATAAATAAGTATATAAGAAATAGAATGACATAAAATAAAGCAAAAATATTATATATAAACTGTAAAATAAATTTAAAAATAAAAATATTTTGAAAGTTCTTACGTTAAAATAATGAAATAAATTAAATATAGAGAATATAGCACAACTAAAGACCAGCTCATGACAGTCGTTCTGGCGACTTTTTTTCGGAAACAATTTTGCAAGTTTCTTATTTAGTTGTACACAAATTTTTTGAACTTGCATTTATTTGGTTATTATGCTATATAGAATGAAATTTTGTGTTTACTAAAAATTTGCAAAATTTTCATAAAAATTTTAAACATCTCAATCAGATTTTGGGCAGTTTTTATAGCCAATTGAATTTTGGTTTAATAAAGTACAAGTTTCAAATGGATTAAAAATTGTTTTGATTTTTTTTTTTTGCAGCGGCTTTGCGCATTTTCTGTTTATATGGACGAAAATTTTGACGAGAACTTATTGCTTTATTCTTTTAATTTTCATAAAGTTTGAAACCTGGATTCATAGAGCTTTTAGTAGAATGAATTTTATTTTGATAAAAAAAAAATATATTCAAATTAAATAAGAAAAAAATAGAATGCTAAAAGTTGCCAATAAGACGCTGTGTCCCTTGTAATTATGAAACTAACTTTGTAGACAAATAAAAATAAACGGTTTTCTACTTCTTTCATCAAATTAAATAAAACCAAAAAAATTCAAATTTAACCCTTAATGCCTTTTAAGCTCAATTGCCAGCAATAAAAGACGTTGTTGGTTGTCTTCGCTCAAAAGTGCTCTCAAATGGCTTCATATTCTTGTTTTCATACAGTCAAGCAGCAGCTCTGAATTCACTTGTCTCTGTTTTGAACAACACTTACACTGTAGAGGGCTGCTGCTTGCTTTTCCCCTGATATGAGTACAGGGGCACAACAACATATCAGCCAACAAATCAGTATAGGTATAGTTAGGTTTAACAATCACTAGCGCTCTTCAATCTCACTATACAGTTTTCAATCTCACTATAAAGTTTTCAATCTGATTATAAGGTTTTCAATCTCATTTTTCATATTTCTTTCTGATATTCAAGTTCAAAGTGTAAACAATCGATGGTGCCCGCAATACAGCCAATCTCATGTGGCCAGAGAGATTTTTTTCATGCAATTTTCCAGAAGCAACTAAGTTTTTTCCCAGTAATCGGAAATAGTTAAATACCCAAATCGCTTAAGTTGCTCGAAACATATTCATTTTTGAATGAAACAGATTTTACTGCACTCTTCAATCAAAAATAGTCAAGGGAATACTACTACACTTAGCAAACTAGTTATGCAATTGGCGATCTTATCAACCAGCCAAGTAACACCAGCTGTTTTTACAGGGTGCTTCATCTAGTGTTTGTAATTTAGTTCGGGATCAAGAATATTTTTCAATGAGTGTTTTATTGGCAAAAGTAAGCCTTGCCATGGATCATCAAATAAAAGTTCATTCAGATTCTTTACTTTCATACTATTCAAAGTGGTATCGGTAAGTCAGCTGATTTTTTTTGTCGTGTCCATGTGGCTGTTAGCCCAGAATGAAACAAGGCGACTTCATTCTTTATTTCTACTTTGCCACTAATTTGCTTTGACAATCAAACGTACAAAACATTGTTGTTGGTCTAGTTCCACCAACTTTAATGAATGCGTGTTGCTTTCATAGCTGACTTTATTACGAGTATGTATAGTGACCTATTCTGTCAAGCAAATTTTTCAGTACATTTTCGCGAGTTTCGGCACTTATCTGACTTCGATTTCACTTCTCAACTCATGAATTGTTTATGGATGGTTAAAGTAATAGCGGTCCATGAAAAATGTTTCAATGGAGTTCAATTGAGCTTCCAGGCGGTCAATTGGCATCTCTGTTTCGGCTAATTATTCCATGGTGAAAATTTTTTTAGAGGTGTGAAAAAGATCAGAAGCCGAACGTTTTGTAAATGTCCACACTCTAAATATCTACTTCTATATTTCTATCTATTTTGTATCACTGCTCGTATTTTAGTTGTCAAAGTAAAAAATCAATAGTTCAAATTCTGAAAGCTAGATGTACCACCCTGTATATGCGCACACTTTTACACATACATTTTTATACAAAACAATGTTTTTCTATGCATATTTATTTACTTTTAGATAAGATTACGCTCGAGCTACAAAGTCAAAATATAATAAATAATATGACAAGCAATAAAGGTAGAAAAATATGAGGAAATCCTGTGTTTTATATAAATAACTGAATACATATATATATACTAAATATATATATATATATATATATATATATATACATATATAACATGTATATATAGCAAAATATATTGCCTCGTCAGCGCATGCAATCACTACAATTTTTTAGTTTAATTCTGCGTTCGCTTTGATTGGATTTTGAGGGGTAGCCACCAGTCAATTGGCCTACTACTCCACCGGCAAGCAGACTGACTTTATCGATAAGTGACTTTATCAGAAACTAAAAAAAGCAAAAAACAAAATTAAGACAAAAAACGTGAAAACCTGCTGATAAAAGTGAACAATAAACGCTTTAATGAAGCGGCAGGGACCAATATAAATTTGATATTATTAGCGAAAAATTTTAACTAATCAATATATCAAATAATTTAAAAGTCGTTAGAAGAGGACAAGCGAATCGCCAATCTTTATGACAGACTTTTATTAATTGAAAATTTTGGGATTCGGAGCAGAAGATTACAGTTTTAATTTTTTAATTTGTTCACAGAAAATTGTTTGAATGTCGGTACATTGCGCACTAAAATCAGTAGATAAACTGACTTTAATGGCATAGGAAGTGACTAATTAGGCATGAAAATGAGCACATACCTAATTTGAACTACACGGGAAAATTTGAAAAATGAGGCTGGAGTACGAAGCTTGATTTTATACTTAAATTATAAATCAAGCTAGAGATAGTACGAAAAATTCGCGCGTTAATAATAATAAGCATGAAAATCAAATGCAATCCAACAACAAAATTCCAACAAACGCCCAATTATTATGTCAAATATACTGAGAGCGGGATAGCGGTTCGCGGATATACTCTCCTCCTTTATACTCTCCACTGTCGCTATAAAATAGCGAGTGTATCTCTGCCATCAAAGAAGGGGAAATAAAACAGGAAAAACAAAAACTATATGTCGTTCGGAGAGGGCATAGAGTTGAGGGTTCTTCGTTTTGTAAGACAACCTAAGCCCCAAATACCTGACAAAAAAGTGCGTACCCATGAATATGTCAATGTGCACAGTGTTTTTATACCCATAAAACCGATTTACAAAAAATATATTTCAAAATTGTTTGTGAAAACAACAAAATAAAATGTACATTCCCATTCAGTTACACAAACAATAACAGTTTTCAGTTCTCCAAAACAGTCGTAAATTAAAAGAAGCATCGCATAAAAGTCTGCGGAGACAATTCAAAACAGTTTTTTTTATTTTTGTGTTTTTTGTATATTTTTCATTATGTATGTATCACCTTTTAAAACAGCATTTCTTAATTGTAAACAATATAAAAATCACAGCTTCGTAGGTCTACACAGCTGACAGATTTGTGAAATTAGTACCTGGGGTGGCCAGATGATCGGTGAGTTGAAGACAAATGCAGGCTGGCAACGAGGGTCGTCGGCGGACACCTGTGGCGCATTTATGACACAATTGGAAACACCTTTACATGCTCCGTTACGACATTGAATGTAGGAAGAACAAAAACCATATTACTAAGAGCAGCGGCCACTAACTAAGCATACTCGCATACAGGCATGCATTGCATTGTGAACGTGGGCAGAGATGCTATGTATTGTCAATTTTGTACATTTGTAAGCATTTATTTGTATTCTTAATTTTTTTTTTGTGTTAAGAAGATACATTTAGTAACTGCTTACGCAAGTTCGCTGCTTAAATTGGATCAGCAGGTTGCTGCTGAAAACTGGCCAGTGTAGTTTGGCTTATTTTGGGTCATGAAATTGTACGAAATGTACATAGCTAAGACACATTCAAGGGGATTCGAGTGCTGTGAGTACTTTTAATTTTAATTTTATTGTTTAACATAGTCCACATAAATAAATAAATAAATACGCAAGTTTATTTTCTTTCGATAGTAAAAGATTTCTCAACAGAAGCGCAGCAGCTGTTAGAAAATATCGCTTAGTAACTTCGATGAATTGGCTAACTGCGGATCAGCGATTACCCCACAGGGACCAGATCTAATTACCGTAATTAGTTCTGCAAAAATCATGAATTGCATCAGCGATTATGTATGCAATTAATATAAAGAGCGATCAATGCTCCAGTCTAGAATGTTGCAGAACTGCAAAGCGGTTTGTGACAACCGCGCACAGAAAACTGTCGAACTTTCTTCTAAAACTTGGTAGAAAATATACGTTCGATTGATGGTCGGTGTTATTACAGGACACAACCCATGGGGTCAGCAAATGACCACCATTGGAATCATTGAGGTCCCGATGTGCCTGTCTTGCTTGGAGGAAGCGGATAGCACTGAGCACTTTTCTCAGTGAGTGTACTGTCTTTGCTAGAGCAAGGCTGCGAGTAAAATTCGTTCTCTCAAACTGGAGGATATTTTCGCCGAAGTATTTGGAAAATTCTCACAGAACTAACTATCTCTCTAACTCTGTCTCTTGTCTATATTATATTTTTCTCACTGTCCCTTTTCCCCTTTCCTCCTTGACTATCAACCCATTTACTTTCCAGAGCTTCGAATACAATGGGATTTTTAGCCTGAGTGTTTTAGGAGTGCTTCTTGGCTCGCCTTTTTCAAATTTCAACTCAAGCAAGAGGCATCACAGCGCGTCAGCATAACTACGTTACATTTCATATTGGCGGAAAATCTTGTTTTCTTGACAAGGAGAAATATTTAACGAAGTTTTAACTCACCACAAAAAACAAAAATAAATAAATAAAAGAAGGTACAAAAAATAAGAGCATAAGAACGCAATAGAACTGCTAGTTTACAGTAGACAGTCAGATTTCTGTTAGCCAAGACTTATATGCATACATACCTATGTACAATTAACATAACTAAGTTCAACCTACTGTACGAGCAACGCGTCTTTCTCCACCTGACTTAGAAAACTTGGAGAGCTGTAGGTTTTAGATTCCTGCATTATGTGCCATATTCTACACAAATTGAGAGCCGTGAGATAATCATGCTGCCATATCCAAATTTACCGTACAAAATAGATTTTTTCGTACAAATGTATACATAAAACGTGTCAAAGATAACTGTCGAAAATAAGGACAAAGCAAAGGAAGAAACTGAACAAAGCATTGAAAACATGTGCGACGAAAAACTAGTATGGCTGATTGCCCCAGCGATGAGGTGATAAGTGACAATCTCTAAGTTTCTATGAAAACTAATATTTAGTATAAACAAATTGACCATGGCAGGCGCCAGGAAGCATCTGTCAAATATGAAAATCCGCACGTTCTTATGAACGCAATTATTTTGACGACAGCGCGACGTCAGGCCGCAAAACTGCAAATTGTCGATGTCGCCGAATTGAATCTATAACTAATTTTGCTGGCGACAACTCGTAAAGAAAGTGCCGCCACTGAAATAGGAAATATGACATTTTACAAGATTTGTTTAGGAATCTCGCGTTATTTAATCAAAAAAGGATAAAATAACTATGAATATACACTTACGATCCTGAACAAAAAGTTTCCGGAACAATCGCCAGGTGACGCTCTAAGTCAACTGATTTGAGTTGGGTTTTTTTTCTGCTGCCACATCTGTGATTAACATTCCTACCATATAATTTTATCGCCATTGCTTTATATTTGTTAGAATTGCGCTGTCTTGAGTAAATCTACCTTTACATGTGATTTCGATTTTTTTCAGTTTTAAAAATGGATTTGAATTTTTGAATTTGCAACGAGTTTGAATTAAATTTTGCTTTAAAAACGGATATCGTTTCAATGGTGCGAAAATCTGAGAAATATTGGAAAACTGTTTCAGTAATAAAACTCTAAAGAAAACAGTTGTTTACGAGTACCATGAACGCTTCAGCAGAGATCGTGGATACATCGACATCGAAATCTAATGAAAACAGCAATAAAATTGAAAGTGAAAAATTGATCAATAACCGCAAAATAACCATCAGAAAGTTTGCAAAGGACTTCAATATTGCTTATGGATTCGTTTAGGACATTGTAGATAGTTAATGATTTCAATTTGTGCCGTTTTGCCGCGAAGTTGGTCTCAAAGGACCTGAATTTCTTGCAAAAGGGACCGTGTGGATATCGCCAAAGCCATGATTTCCGAGGCTGAGTCCGACCCAACATTCAAACGCAAACAATTGCAAATTTAACCAAAACATTGCACAGTGGCGACCTATCAATTTCAGTAGATACAATTTTTGTCATAATTTATATCAAAATAATAAAATTTTTCATCTGTTCCAACAACTCTATTTAAGAAATATAAATATATTTTTAAGAACTTACGCAACCAAAGCATGTTTTTATTATTTATGCAGTTATATTTCAGCATTGCTGGTACCTTAAATCCATTTTGAATTTTGAACTTACCTAAAACGAATCAAGAAAAAATGTTTAATTAGTAAAATCGAATGGATAGAAAACATGATCGTTAAATATAGAATATTTATTGCAGAATTATTCTCTTCTGTCGTGGTTTATATAGTGCTATAGTTTCATTTTAAAGTATGCGTATGCATTTTAACTCAGATGTGAACTGGGAACAAATCTTCCGCAGTTGATTCCAGAACAACGCATTGCGTTTGACAGAATTATGCGTGCAAACACAGAACAAAGCGGTGCACTGCTTTTCATAGATGCGCCCGGTGGTACAGGCAAGACTTTTCTTCTTTCACAAATTTTGGCAACCATAAGATCACAAAATAATATTGGATGCATTCAGCATTGAAACTGCCGTAGACTTTGCAAAACACTAAGGCACCAACATGCAACATCAGCAAAAACTCTTAAATGGGAAAAGTACTCCAAACGTGACAAATTATCATATGGGACGAATGTCTCACAAGAAAGCATTGGAAGCGCTTGATCATACACTGCGAGATTTGAGAGGAAACAGATGGATCTTCGGTGGCGCACTCAACACCCGCTGATAAACGTAATGCATGTCTTAAATCAGCAGTTCTATGGCGTCATTTACAGAAATTGACTTTGAAAACTAACATGAGTGTACAACTACAACGGGATGCATCGGCTGGAAATTTTGCAAAACAATTACATACTGGATATTGGAAATGGGCGAATGGAAATTGATGAATCTATACAATGTATCACCCTGCCAGCAAATTTCTGTAAGATCACAGAAAGCATCGACGAATTGGTGCAAAAGTTTTCCAAACATTGCACAAAACTACAAAAACCATCAGTGGCTCAGGTACGTGTGCTATATTAGCAGCCAAAAATATCGATGTCAATAATATCAACATTCAGCATGGAATACCCAGTGAAACGACAGCATATATGTAAGTCTATCGATACTGTGGAGAATCAAGACAAAGTTGTCAGCTATCCAACTAAAATCTCGAATTCGCTTGATTTGCTAGGCATGCCGCCGCACGTTCTAGCATTGAAAATTGGCGTACCCATCGTTCTTCTTCGAAACATAAATCCACCACGACTTTGCAACGGAACCAAACTCTCAGTCAAGAAAATGATGAACAATGTTTAACGAGGCAACAATTTTGACGTATCCCAATGATCCCGACAGATATGCCATTCGAATTCAAACGTTTACAGTTCCCGGTGCAACTCGCTATAGCAATAACTATTAACAAGGCACAAGGACAATCGTTAAAAGTGTGTGGATTAAATTTGGAGAATCCATGCTTCTCACATGGACAGCTCTATGTGGCTTGCTCACGTGTCGGAAAACCTTCTGATTTATTCGTCTACGCACCAGATGGAAAAACAAGAAATATTCAATAAACATCGAACTGAAACTAAACTTTGTAATTTCAAAATTTTTTCGAAATGCACAAAATTAATAAAATGGTTTAGAATGAATTGAATATTTGTGTACTGATTTTTCTTTAAAGTTATTTTTCTTAAATTTATTTTAGTTGTTGGAGTAGCAACGCGCGCCGGGTACAGCTAGTATATATATATTTTGGATGATTAATTTTGTGCCACCTTGTAGATATGTATGTGAAACAAAAATTATCTCTCAACAATCAAATTTGTCTTCTAACACTAATACACGCATACACATGTAAAGTGGCATTATAAATCCAAATCATTTCAGTATCCAGCCAAGAAATTTGTACAATACAAAGATTTGTACATATGTATGTAGTTAGAAATATATCCTGACACTTCAAAAGCAAAATGCTAAATTACAAATTCCCAATGTATACACAAAACTACATAACTATAAAGGGTGGTCTATCTAGCATTTGGCATACTTCTTTTATTTTTTTCTTTTTTTTTACATCAAATATTCAGCCGAAACGGTGATGTCAATTTGCCGCCCAGTAAAATTCTCTAAACATCTCATTGGGCAGCATTAGCAATATTTTGACTGAAGTATTGGGTTTCAGAAAGCAGTGTGCACAATGGGTGCCGCATTCGCCAACAATCGAACAAAAACACTTTCACACGCGAATGTCTCAACAACATTTAGAGCGTTTCCGGAAGGTTGAAGTGGATTTTGTGCGCCGATTCATCACTATGGATGAGACATGGGTCTATCGCAATGATTCTAAATTAAAACAAGAGGCTAAAGAGTGGTCCAAACCTGGTTCTTCAGGTACGAAACGAGTTCGTGCCCACAAATCGGGCAAGAAAATGTTAGCATCAGTTTTTTCTTTTGGATTTGAAAGGAATTTTGCTTGTGAATCACTTGTAAACTGGTAAAACAATAAATTCTGCATATTATTGTAATCTTTTAGACCAGCTGAAGCAGAAAATTCGTGAAGGAAGATACAGTTTGCATAAGAAAAACAGATTTTTCATCAGAACAATGCATCGTGTCACAAGAGCATTTTGACAATGACTAAAACCCATGAATTCAAATTCGAATTGTTGGCGCATCCACCATCCATGGAGTATTCTCCAGATTTGGCCCTTAACGACTTCCCATCAGTTTCCTGATCTAAAAAAATGCATGGCGTGGAAGGCGTTTTTCATCAAATGATGAGCTCATAAAAGCTTCGCAAGCGTATTTTGCAACCCTTGGAGATTCTCACTTCAGTGATGGAATTCATAAATTGGAATCTCGTTGGCAGAAGTGTACTAATGTTCAGAGAGACAATACTGAATAATAAAGCGTATTTCAAACCATAAAATTGGTGTGTTTTTCTTATCGAACCGCAAAACTTATTGAACGACCTAGTAATATCAACCATCCAGCCACGATTTGAAAGCTAAAATTGCCGTAAAAGTGCGCGAACTCGCGAAAATGTAATGAAAATTTTACTTAACAGCATAGGCTACTTTACATGCTGACTTTATAGCCAATTTGAATGAATTTGTCCTTTATGCTCAACGAAAAGGTTTGCCATTTCCACTTAAAAAGCAAATCCATTAAAAATTGTACATACATAGCCGAACTAAATTACATTAAAAACGCACGAAGAATCACCCTGTAAACCGATTGAATAACCGAAGACGACGAGTCGCTTTGAGAACAGGATGTGTTCGTTATAAGAAACACGCACTTCAATTTATCAAATCGTACGATCTCTACACTGGGCCGTGCCGGCGAGCGATCTGGCGATCGGACTGCTGATCGAGCGTGTGTAACATGAGTATCATACAAATAAGTACAAGAAATGGCACTTTGTAAAGCGAAACGACGTTGTAAATGTTGGGAAAGGACAAAAATAATTTTATAGACAAGTACACACATACATACATACATGTACGCAGTGAGAGAGAATAACTGAATGGCATTCCAGTATAGCAAAAAAAAAAAAAAAAAAGATAATGTAAGTCCTATGCTTGCTTTTGGAACTCATACTACATACCAACACATGGTATCAAATGACACTTTTTTGTAGTTTTTTGACAATGCCAACTTTTGTACACACATACAGACGCATGTACATATTATATAACAAATGTATGTAAGTGATATGAATAAATGTACATAAGCGCTAGTGATATGACTATCGCTATTCAACTTTATCGACTCAAATTGCATTTAAGATAGTGCAATTTTTATGGAAAACAAATAAAATAAACTAAATGAAAGTAAGATTAAATAAGTACATATAATATTTAGGAAAATTCCGCATTTGAAGGTTATCTATGAAAGCGATATTCAAACGCAAATTCGAAATTCGTAACGTAACATCATTGAGCAAATTTCTTGCGACCCACACACCTTACAAACCTCTGGTTTAGAGAGCGTCACATTACCGTTTTTGCATGTTTTCTGATGACGTCTCATAATCGTTTAGCCTCTGAGAAGAATTCCCATTGTCATGTAGAGAATAATGTTAATTTAATTTCGTCTCACTACCAGGACTACAAATAACCGTTTTCCACGCCCACTTTTATTGAAACCTTTACGAAATCTAAAGTATTTTTACTAGTTATGCGAACGCAATGCTGTAACTAATACGTTCATACATCCATCACACCACACGCTCTTCTCGCTTTGCCTCTCTTAGACTCTCGCGTAATGTAAAAACAACTTTTAACAAAAATCACACATGAGTGCTATAAAAAATAAATACACAGCAAGAGAAATGTAAAGCAATTTTTTCAATCCCACAAACAATTGGCTACAGTTTAAAATAATGAAGCAAGGTAGCAAACAAAAACAAAAACAAATTAAAAGCATTAATACAAACGCGCGCTGGCTGTCCGTCATCTAACCCTTTTTTAGTGTGTTTGCTCTGCATGACCATAACAAATCGAGATTAAGAATTTTGAATGGCTTTCAGATATGTACGTATGTAGTAATCGTGTGAGAGTATGTATTTATTGTTGCTGTTATTGTATGGTGTATAATAGTATGCATGAAAAGTCGAAGTTTGATACGATTTAAGCCATGTCAGTTCGAATGATCGTTGATTGTGCATTTGTTTTTGGATTTTTTATACTTCATTTACAAATGTATGTGTGTATGAATATATTTTCCATTCTTTCTCTTTTCTTTAATGTGTTTCCTTTCTTTTTTATTGTCCATAGTTCAAATGCTTGAAGCAAATAATTTTATTTTCTTTTTTTTTTTTTTACTGTCTTTTGCCTTTCCAAAAAATATTTTATGGGTTTACATTTAATTTAACATTCATCGGTCATGCGCTAGATCACTAGCAACTGATATAATATGGGATTTTCCTTTCAAAACATTTCTTAGCCACAAATGTAGATTATGGTGCTCGTTCTAGTGGATTTTAGCACTTTATTTAACTGAGTTTAGTTCAATGAACTTCAAATTGTTTTTTGTTTAAGCGACTAAAGCTTTGCAAATTATTATATGTAGTTGAAAGCGCACGCTGCTTTCTCACTATGGAGGCTCTCTCTGTATTACTCTTACCGATAGCTGAACGAACTTCCCATTCAAGGCAACTTCTTGGCTCTAAAAGCGCCTGAGTTAAACATTTTTAATCGAGTATTTTGAGTAAATGGCGTTCAGTGGGCTGCCGTTTCATTAGGCATCCCAATTATGATATTTTGATCAGCTGTTGATATTTGGAATGAGGCAGAAATAAGTTTAAGCTGTTCTGTATGGTCATACCAAGCAGAGAACGGTGGTTGCTTGGGAATAAAGGTAAGGAACACTATGGTGGAAGTATGATATTACACATTAAAGATTGTCATGAAGAATAAAATGTAAGCAATAACGAACCGCACGCAAATAGGCAAAGCTTAGTAGGTAGGATTACGTTAGCTGCGCTGCTTTTATACTGTGTTGAGAACAGCAGCAGAGAGAGAGAGAGTATAAGAAGTAGGTAAGCGAAATGTAATTAGGATTAGTTGATGTTAAACAAAGCCCGGTGTAGGCGACACGCGTAATAAATACACATTAAAACAACAAGTTCGAGCGTGTTTATTTCAATATATATACATATATAGTATATCGTAAGCAGTGATGGTAAATGTAGGGAAAATTCCCTACATGTAGGGATTTTTGTCGAAAAATGTGTGTGTAGGGAAAAGAAGGACAGATTTTGTTAAATTCTGTAGATGTAAGGAATTTTCAAGGACAGAAAAAAATTTGAAATAGCGGGAAAAATTAGAAAAGTTTCTTCGTTAACGCTAACGCGATTTTTTCTTCGCGCGAAAATTGTTAGTTTTCTGGTGCTTCTCACTTTTGAAGTAAGTTTGCAAATAATTTAGTTTTAGCTTTTTTTATATTTAAAAAGCATATATACTTATAGGTATATGAGTTCGCCCTCTTCGACTGACTATTCGGAGGAACACCAGAAAAAACAATGCAAGTATCGGAAACAAAAGTTCAATAACAAGTGGCTAACGATCCATTCAAATGAAAATGCGCTGCGTGCGACAAAGTTTTGAACTGCGGCAAGGCTGATTTTCAGAAGCACGCCAAATCAAAAATGCACCAAAAAAATATGAAGGCAATAAAAAAGACGCCTAAAATAAACAGAGTTTTTTAAGAAATATCGAGTAAGCCAAATGGTTCCAGAAATTTCGAATTAAGACTTAGCATGTTCTTAGCTGAGCATAATGTCGCGCTGCAAGTGGTGAACCCTTTAATCCCACTCTTAAAAGAAACCGTGCCGGATTCTGAAAAAATAAAAACTCTGCCTTGCTTTAAACAGAACTGAATGTAATGAAAAATCTAATTTTTAGTCTTTTTGCTGAATTTTTCTTTACATTTGTGTTTATAATATAATAAATATGTGAACTTATATATATTTCATATAAAATTTGTTTTTATTATAAAGTGTCAAAATAGCACCAAGTCCAAAACTTAAGCAAATAATTCAATTTTGACGTTGCAAGTGCCTCATTATAGTGTAAACACAGGAGAAAAAATGTTAGGAATTGTATAGGGAAAATTTTTTGTAAGCATAGGGAAAAGTAGAGAATTTTTTTGGGCTGTGTAGGGATTTTTCAAAAAATCATTTACCATCACTGATCGTAAGTAAGTATCGGTTGATACAAAAGTTAGCATTCAAAGAGCTCAGCGTAGTGAGTACACGTATAGCGGTAGTCACGAATTCAGCACTCTACGACAAGACAACATTCTCTCTCTGTAGTTCTTCTTCTTAGTAAATTAAATGATAACTAACATTTTACCTGGAAAGTTATTTCAAATCTCTTAACTTTTAATTGCAATAGAAATATTTGCTCATAACATGAGAGATAACAAAAAATATGCTACCAAGGTTTTGAAATATTTCTGAAATTTGTAAAATCATTAGAGGACGATCAAAATACCACAAACGAAAATCTGGCGACTTTGGTGAACAATCAGCAATCTCATAACTATAAACGAAATATGAATTGACAAATATAGAAAATAAACTCGACAAAAAATCATTAAAACAAACAGACACAAATAAAGTAAGTCAAAACATAAAATCATCAAAAACAAAAAGGAGAGAAGACAAGGAACCTAAAATTTTCACATAAGAAAAAAACGAAACATAGAAACAAAGGAAGCGTACATACTATATACTGAACGAAAAGCGTATAAAAACAGATTAAAATTTATTATTATTATTTACCATGTGCCTTCTTCTTTCTGGATTTCGGCGCCATGACTCTTAAGCGACGGCTGCTGCTCTTGCTGCTTCTCTTCTTCCTTTTGCTGTTGCACTTCCTTTATTTTCGGTGATCGCCTTCAACAGGCAGCCACAGGCAGGCAGGCAGGCAAAAACCTCTACCAAATCTTTTATGAAGAATATGCAACAACAACTACGGGTCTACGTTTTGTTTTTCCACTATTAAGCTGCTGCACCTTCGCAGAGCAGTCAGAAACACTAAATGCAATAACAACTACTAGCACCAGGCTCACGAACAAATCTCACCGAGAACAACTGGTTGGGCAATAACACTTATACATATACATGTATGTATGTATGTTGCATATGCAAGTAGATATGTATTGTTGCTGGTGTTTTGTAGAATAGTTACAGGCGAGGAGCGAGGAAAATCGTCGCCACCGTTTAAAATACGAGAGTTGCGCTCATAAATAAATGTCTGTCCGCAAGGGTCGTCCAAGGTAGTTTGTTGTTACCGAGTTGAGGGAATCCAGCCAAGGAACAACAACAATAACACCAACAGCTTAAAGTGATCAACAATAGCCAGTCAGAATCGTAAGCAGCACAATAATAATCACAGCAACAACAACAGCTTCGCGCTGGCGACAGCGATGATAGTTTTTGTTTTTCTTTTTTGGTTTTGGCGAACGAATCGTCGTAAGAACCAAGGAAACTACATACAAACGATCGCAGATGACTGGGTTGCTGCTACACAAAGGTGTAGTAGAGCTGAGTGAGTCTCTCCAAAGGTATACAGCCACACTGTTAAGCGGCTAACGAAAAGGTCGCCGGCTTCAAGTGGCGGCAACGTCTACGGTGACGTTGCAGGAGTATGAGGAGGCGCGCCGTTGGAAGGTCGGCCGGCGGTTGAATGGCGTCTACAAAATTATGGCTCTTTTGCGCGAATCTTTTATACCATTATGGTAGTCTACTACCTTCTTTATCCTTGGGCTTTATGTGTTTTTGTTTTTTTGTTTTTATGCACACTTCCTTGCCAAACAGCCAAGTTGCTCTTTCCGCTAAAAAAGGAATAATGGTGTGCTTTTCGTGTTGCTTGTGCAGTTTTTTGTTCAATTTTTTTTCTGAAATGTTCTTTCACAGCTTTTAGACGATTTGAAGAATTGGCGGCTGATGGATGTCCGCAAAGGCTGACAGAGACGATAGGCTTTTTGCTCTTGTTCGGCCTTTTGTTTTATATTTATGTTGGATGCGCTATGTAGCGTGGTGTGAGCGCGTGATCACGTTGAGTTTAATTATAGGCGAAAGGTGGCGATACAAATCAGGTGAAATTTAATCCAAGTGTAGCTGAACGCGCAAAGGACAACGCAAACTCGTGCCGCTGCCTCGGTCGCTGCCTCTGCTTTTGGCTCTGCAAGTGGCTGTTTTATAGATAGTCGAATTTGTTCTTGTTTTCAAAGCTTTTATCAAAGCCACAAATGTAGATATTTTCTTTTGACGTGTTTTAACGTGTCAGAACGTCAAATGGCTGATGTATTTTGATATTTGAGCTCAAATGTATTTTTTATTTTTTTCTATTGGCATTAACTGTTGCTTTTGTTGTTGTTTACACGCGTTGTTTGTCACAGTTTTGCAAAGCACAAAAAACGGTTACTCGCTTTTATCAAGTAGATAAAAAGAAACGAAAAATATATATTTCATTAAAATTTGCGAACGCGCGGCTGCTACTTCATTTTCGTTTTACATAGGAAATAAATTTCAGTAAACAGTACTGCTTAGTTATTTATAAATAGTAAACATTTATTTACTATTTCCGCTGCTATCAAAGCTTAGCACCACTCAACGAAAAATCAATTATTTTCTAATTTAATTTGTCTAAAAAATCTGCTTTACACTTCTCGTCGATTTATATCAAAATATATTTTGTTTGAAATTCACATGCTTTCCTCAAACACTAAAGCACTTGTAAATTCTTAACACTTTTAGTATGCGAGAAAATTTTCTAAGCCGATTCGATGTAGTTAACGTACATGAACACTATTAATTCTCAAACAACCGGCAGATACGTCATTTCACACGTACGACATATCAGGTACTGAATGCAACAGGCAGCAATCTCATCACAACAAACCGAATTCTCATCAGCAACAGCAACACCACACCACAATCGAACAATTTTTCGTTATACAACATAACGAATAATTGTGTGTGTGTGTATGTATATGTATTAGACTGGGTCGAAAAACCAGTCCGTAAGAGAAAAGTCCGCCCCTGCATTTAAATCTTATGATGAGAAGATTTCGAAACCAAAACAGAAATTTGATGCTGATCCTGCTAAAAAACGCCTGAATGGGTTTTTCACCGTACTTTGGGTATTTTTTATTACGAATTGATGGTTATTTGTTATCCGAGTTTCAATATACAAAAAGAAGACAGGTTAAATTACATATATTTTATATGGTGACCGTTTGAAGTGTTATAACTTTTGTTTTATGAGTTAAGTAAAACAGTTTAAAGGCAAACTCAATGAATTTTGAAGTACTTGAGACTGATGAAACAAAAAAGATAACTTAGGGGAATACAACTCCGGGTAATTGACCTACTGTGAGGAAATTACTTCGGAGCTCAAAAAGGCATAATAACGAAATATAGACCTCCTCGAGACTAGGATAATGAGATAGTGTTTTGGAAACTCGGATAATACATCGGATAACCCAGTTATAATAATAAAAACTATCATTTCGGCGATTTTTAGAATTATAAAAAAAGTTTTGTTCTCTGTATGGTGCCGGAATCCTGACAACATACATAATACAGAGGTGGACTTTTCCAACTATTTTTTTTTTTGTTTTGTTTTGTATACCGACTGACCGGCCGCCGTAGCCGAATGGGTTGGTGTGTGATTACCATTCGGAATTCACAGAGAGATCGTTGGTTCGAATCTCGGTAAAAGCAAAATGAATAAAAACATGTTTCTAATAGCAGTCGCCCCTCGGCAGGCAATGGCAAACTTCCGAGTGTATTTCTGCCATTTTTAAAGCTCCTCATAAAAACATCTGCCGTTCGGAGTCGGCTTGAAACTGTAGGTCCCTCCATTTGTGGAACAACATCAAGACGCACACCACCAATAGGAGGAGGAGCTCGGCCAAACACCTAACAGAAGTGTACGCGCCAATTATTTATTTTTTTTTATACCGACTGACCCGGTCTAATGTATAAACAAGCAAGCCAAAAACACCAAGAACAACAGCTTGGCAATGTTTATGTGGTGTATGTAGTGTAGAAACGAGAAGTCGGCTAGGCCGGTCGGTTCAATGCTCCAAATTCAGTTATTTACCACAGAGACAGAGAGAGAGAGCGAGAGAGTTTACAGAAGTGCTCAATTAAAGGTGGGAGGCAGAGTGAGTGTGGACAAACAAACAAAACGCACAGTTAAAAATAATTTACTATTTTATTTTTATTTTTTACACACACAGCAAATATTTTCAGGATACATAAAGACAAATAATAAAAGATACTGGGTTAATGTCTTTGGAAGGATTCTGGAATTCCATAAAACTAGAAGGTACCTTTATCTATGCGGATTCCCATATAAAAATTCTAAGTCTGGTAACAATAACCCGAATATGGTACTTGCATTCAAACCCACATGCAACTGTCCTTGTGCTCACAAATACTACGTCTGTGAAAAAAAAATCATCCTGATTTATAATGGAGATACGAACATCTACAAGAGCTCAATGTGCGGGATAGCAAGAAGTTAAATTAGTTAAAAACTTGAAACATATTAAGCCTAGTTTATAAGCGATTCAATAAATAAATGTTTGCTCTAAAAACAAAAACAAAAGCAAAAAAAAATTAATGGAGAAATGTACAAATAACCGAAGCCTTTACTTGATGACAAAGTAGTGATCGTAGACTAAACTATCCTTCCTAAAGGAGACTATACCTCACGTCGATGAGACACATTTTTGTTTTGACACAATATGCTCCAATTTTCCAAGCTGCCGTTAGTCGAGTATGCTCGTATCCCACTTTAAACATGAAACCTACATTTTTTTCCATGTAGTTTACTACACACAATGACCAAAGGAGAACACCAGAGCTGGCTAAAAATATATGCGTGTGTATGAGAGCAAGTTGTGGGACTCTATTCGACAAACAAGTTTTCAGCAAAACACCGATATCACTGCGACCCCAAACAACAGCAAAAGAGAAAATGAGCGCAAGTGTAAAACCGATTTACTTCGACTGATAAGTGGGTGAGTAGAGAGTACATATGTATACGACTATGAGCATCCACAGTAGAGATATTTGGACTCCCATAAACACAAACGTACGCAAGTATGTAAGTAGTTTGTGCATAAATGTAGTACCTATGCATTTGTAATACGGCTTTGTTGTTAATAAATTGTTTTTCAACTAGAATGAGCATAAGACAGCATACATACATACAGATTACAATGAACGTAGAGAGTGTGATTGTGTATCTACAAAGCTGGTGGGTAGAATTGTGAGTACTCTCTTACATACTCATACCTTTTACTCATCGAAGGCAAGAAAATTAATGCACGGAGAGTTCTTTCTCTCTCGGCTTGTTTTTTCATTACTTTTTTTTTTTCTTTGCATTTTTTTTTTATTTTCGTTCTGAGTTTAATACTATATTATTGTATTGTAGTTACATACATTTGTTATGCTACGTTTTGGATTTCGTCGGCGGCTTAGCTGGGAGAGAGTACGAATGTGGCTGGAGATGCATGCATAAATACAATTGCCTATATGTATGTATGTACGTTTGTGTATTTACCATACTCTTTATCCGGCAATTGTGACCATGACTGGCATATCTCAATATTTCATCTGATAGTTTGGACAGTTTTTCTGGCGAGTGCGTTGGCTGCTGGGCCAACTGGCTCAGCTTCGTTCCATGCATTACTCTAGATTGGTGGTGTTGCATATGAAAATTCGGATGCTGTGCACGAGCGAACTTTAAGCATTGGCGACAGCCAGTGTTGCTAAATGCGCTAAAATGCACAATCGAAAAATCAGTGAAGTTTAATGCTGCTAGGATTTGGCTTTGCTTCTTTATGCATTGTCTGTTTTCGCATGCCTCAGCTCTTCATTGCATTATCATTTGTTCGTTAGTTGTTCCGGTTCGATATTTTCTTAAAAAAATTGTTTCTTTATCGACAAGCATGCAACGCACTTCATTTCTTTGTATTACTAGCAGGTAATATTGCAACATACATACATATATTATTAGCAACGCCATTTGATTGCTTTAATTGCAATTTAAGTCCAGGAAAAAACAGTTCGCCTCTTCTGCCAATAATAAAATTTTCCTATTTTCTTACTTCTCCATATATGTATGTGCATACGTGCATACATACATGCATGTGAGTGTGCTTGCACTCATTTATGTTTGTGTAGTGCCGCTGTTTCGACACGTTCTAGAGCATAACGATCACGTTATATTCCATGTCTATTGGCTACTAAGCGAGCGCATGTTGTTTTTACGGTCGCACTAAAAATCTGTACATAATTACATATTTAGTAAAACAACGGTATATTTTTATTTATGCTCCATTTTGAGTACAAAAGTCACGCAAAAGACGCGATTTTATTGAATTGTGTAAAGAGGAGCAGTTCATACATGCACACACACATAAATTTCTATAGTGGACAGTTACTTTGCTAATTCCTAAGCTTATTCTTTGCTTATTCTTATAAGAGAGCTTTTGTTCCCCTATTTTTGCGAGATATTTTTCAACCTAAGGAAGCGATTGTGGCTGTGTTAACTACAGGGTGGGCTATATAGCGTTTGCTTTTTTTTGAATGGTAACACAAATGAAATGTCAAATGTGTTCATAATTTACTTAAAGGTTTGACATTTACGAAATGGGACGCTATACTCTTGAACAAAATTGGGAAATATTGAAAACCTATTTCCAAAGTGGTGAGTATTCTTTTTCTTTTTTGATTTTTACATCGGTGGCTACGTCAATAAGCAAAATTGTCGGATTTGGGGCTCAGAAAATCCACACGTTACTGTAGAGAAGCAAATGCATCCACAACGAGTCACTGTTTGGTGCGGTTTTTGGTCTGGCGGCATCATCGGGCCATTTTTTTTCGAAAATCAGCGATGAGACGCGGTTACAGTAAATGGCGAGCGTTACCGTGACATGCTCAACGAGTTTTTGTTTCCAAAAATTGAAGAGGATGACATGGACGACATTTGGTTTCAACAGGACGGTGCATCTTGTCACACTGCCAAAGTTACACTCGAACTTTTGGCTACCGTTTTTGAAAACCGAATAATCAGCCGAAATTCCGATATCAATTGGCCGCCTCGGAGCTGTGATTTAAGCCCGTTGGACTATTTTTTGTGGGGAGCCGTTAAGGACAAATGCTATGCGAACCATCCAGAGACGATTGATGCTTTAAAACACGAAATCGAAGTTGCCATTCATGAAATTGGAGCCCAAACAATCGAAAATGTGCTTAAAAATTGGGTTGATCGAATGGCCTACTGTAAAGCCAGACGTGACAGTCATTTGAACGATATTATTTTTCATTCATAAATGACAATGTTCAATCTTCAAAATAAAAAAAAAAGGTTTGAAAAAATATTGATTAGTTTTTTTTTTATAGCCGATTCAAAAAGCAAATATACAAATACACTACACACTCCAAGGCTAGGCCCTCTCCGAAGTCTTTATGAGCTAGCACAGGCAGCACCGGTGACTGACACTACATGACCACTTTTATCTTTTTATTTTCCGCAAGAAAGCATCGAAATAAATAAAAATATTTATATTTTTAAATAAAACCAAAAAAAAATGTTTTTGGATATTTTACTAAAAACCCTGTTGGTGTTCAAAGTGTTTCTCTTTTTTTGTTGCTTTAAAAATTTCATTTAAAATCTAAAGAATATATTATATTTTGAATGTTTTAAGCTTTAAAAAGTCCCTATAAAGTCAGTGAAGTGATGGGCATCGAACGAAAGATGAATAAGAACGAAAACTTTAATCGCATTTTTCTCGAAATACGTTTTTTTCGGCGCTATCGAATATACATAATTCAAAAAGTAATGAAGATATCAACTTAAAATTTTACAGGGATATTCTTTAAAATATTGACCTTTGCATGTACTTCAAATTTTCTATTAATTATCACTAAAAATATTGTTTCGCTCAATTTGTTTATAAAAAAAGTGTAATTTCTTTCTTTTTCACCACAAATTTTCATTTTTCTTTTTTTTTTCGTTAAAAGGACTAACTTATTTTAATTAACAATTTTTGTCTGGTTGATTTCAGTAGATTGCATGAGGCTGTACATTCCAGGGCGCAAATTTAAGGAACCACGTTGCAATTAAAATATTGCATGTATTCATTTAAGCATGAATATTAATACTTAATTTATTTTAAGATAATAAATACTCTCAGTTTTTCGCAAAAACTGATTGAAAAACTCGTTGCCTGGAGGAGCTGCCCCCTTAAACAAATTAAGCTAAAATGGGTGAGTGTTCCGTAGAGATATAGTAGGGATGAGCGAATGCTCAGTAATAGCGATGAACAATCAATTTCTCCTTTAAATTACACTAAAAACAAGAGACAGTGAGAGTAAACAAAGAATTTAACACGGAAGTCGATGACTGACGCTCTTAATCTCTCTTATTACAATACTTTCAGCAGTCTCCCCGAGGCGACCCTACTTACAACTTACAATGTGGTCTGCCAGTGGGTGGCGAACAACGGAGGCTGTGATTATCACTACAGTTTGCAATACTCGCATAGTAGATGAAACTGAATATTTACATATAAAGCGTTTTTCAGTAACAGCGCTTCCACTTTTTTTTTGAATAAAACACAAACGGTTTGACTTTTTTAACTAATTTGTTTTTTATTATCGAGTTTGAACATATACATTTAAGTATGAAGTTCGATTTCTTTTGCATGACCAGCGCGTGCACGTTTTACGAAGTCCAATCGTTGAACCCAATTTTCGACCACTCTTTTGCATAAATCGGCCGAAATTCCAGCAATTTCGCGTTCAATATTGGCTCTGAGCTCACAAATCGTCGCCGGCTTGTTACCGTAGACCAATGACTTCACATAACCCCAAAGAAAATAGTCTAGAGGCGTCAAATCACACGAGCGCGGTGGCCATTCGACCGGTCCATTTCTGGAAATAATGCGCTCATCGAACTTACTCTTCAACAAATCAATTGTAGCGTGCGCTGTGTGGCTTGTGGCCCCGTCCTGTTGAAACCACATGTCGTCTAAGTCCATACCATTCAATTGCGGCCAAAAATAATCGTTTATCATGTCGCGGTATCGATTTCCATTCACAGTAACGTGGCGATCGTTCTCGTCAACGAAAAAATATGGGCCAATTACGCCGCCGGCATGTAAACCGCACCAAACAGTGATTTTTTCGGGATGCAACGGTGCCTCATGAATCACGTGTGGATTGCTTTCTGTCCAGTAACGCATATTTTGCTTGTTGACAAAGCCATTGAGCCAAAAGTGAGCTTCATCACTGAAGATGATAAAATGGCCGTAATGCTCTTAAAGTAGCAGCAACAGAACGATTATTTTCATAAAAAATTTGCACGATTTGCAATCGTTGCTTAAGTGTGTAGCGTTCCATGATGAAATGTATACTAATGAAGTTTACAAATGACAAGCGAAAAATAAAAAATATTGCGTCGTTCGCCCTCCCTATCGGAAAAAAGTTGAAGCTCACCTATTGAAAAACCCTATACATACATATATCAGAGCGCGACTCTCGATCGACGCAAAATTCCGTTCTTAATTGCGTTACGCTCAGAGGTATAACAGGCAATGGTAGCATGAAGAGTCGCTTACCCATAAATTTTTCAACTATCAGGCATCCGTACATCCTTTTTGAGCAGATCGCATGGTTATCACTCTTTGAAACCCCATACACGAGAGGTTGTGAGAAATACTGAAATATGGCAGATGATTCTCATGAGAAGCATTTTAAGGATAGAAATAAAATCCGAGGTTTGTCATTACCAACGGACGAGCAGCCGCTATTAGAAAAATCTTCGTTATCATATAAGGCTTCAAGTTCGCAGTGCGCATCCAACCCTGTATTAACCGAACGATAGGCACTCGGGAGAGTTGGTATTTGCTTATAAGATTGAACTGGTTGACTTGTAGTCACGCATGGACTGGTTCGAATCATAGCGTATTTCCCAATAAGCTCCGATACTTGCAAAGAGATGACGTAAGTTGCTTCTTTTTAAGTCTCTCTTCCAAGGAGAAGTTCCAGTACAAAGCAAGTGAATTGCTATGCAAGGCTATCATATCAACGAGGTGCAGTTAGATGTATTGGTGAGAGGTCGATGTATTGCCCAAATATATGGCTAGAACACGATTTCCATCGCTCTTAGAAACGCAATTTAGGCTTTTGCCCTTGTGGGAGACGTAAGTAGAAAGAAAATCGCCGCTCTAATACGATTTTAGGATTATGGATTTAGAAAAAGATTGATTTCCTTGTGTAAAGGAAATATTTTAACTGATTCAAGGTAAGTCGGCATGTAAACTTTTATTCTTGCCATTATTTTAAAGCCCAAAAATGTGCATTGCACTGATGCGCCTCATTCATGAAATTCAAATTCCATCAAATCATTCGAATTAAACTTTTTCACAAATCCTGCATATCCCCAAATAAACAATTAAATGAAGCTATGCGGCTTCAACTTTTAAATGCCTTAATTTGTGCTTAGAACAGCTGCTTGCTGACGTCAATATATACATATACAGTGAGTCAATAAAGTTTAAGTACACACATCAGTCAGATAAAAAAATTCATATGTTTCATTCAATTTACATAAAAATTTATTAGAGCTTGTATATTTCACATTGTAAATAAAGTAAGGAACATAAAATCATTACTTTCAATTCATTACATACTAGCTTTAAAAAATAATAAACAAAAAACTTTTCACTATCGTGATTTCACATAAAAAAAGTTTAAGTACACTTTATAAATAATATTAAAAAAAGAACAAAAACAAAAAACGTGAAATAAATTAATATTTTGTTGGTCCTCCACCTGCATCGATAACAGCTTGTAAGCGTCTACGCATGCTTCTCACTAACCTTTTAGTGTCATTTTCTGCGATTTTGCCCCACTCTTCTGATAACGCATTTTTAAGCGATCCCTTTGAGGTTATATTATGTTTCCGAATTCTTTTTTCTAACTAATCCCAGACATGTCCAATGGGATTTAGGTCCGGTGATTGTGGGGGAGTATGCAGTTGTTTGCAGTTGTAAAGGAGCCATTCTTTAACTAAATATGACGTGTACTTGGGGTCGTTATCCTGCTGAAAAAGAAATGTATTTTCATCGAGCCCCAATTGCGTTGCACTTTGCTTAAGGTTGCTGCGTAAAATGCTTAGATATGAATGCTTATCCATAGTAGTTTCAATAAAGACCATTTTACCTACACCAGCTGCCGCCATACACCCCCAAATCATTATGTTACCGCCACCGTGTTTGACAGCCGGTATTAAATTTTTTATCTGCATCTCCTCATTAGGCTTTCTCCATATTTTTGTCGCTCCATCCGGTCCATAAATATTATATTTAGATTCATCGCTAAATAATACGTTATCCCAAAAGGAATCTGGCTTTTCTAAGTGCTCCTTTGCAAAATCCAAACGTTGTTTTTATTAATAGGTGATATTAGAGATTTTCTACGTGGAACTCTTCCTTTGTAACCAGCTTTATGAAGTACATTTCTAATGGTCTGAGGATTGACGCTTGTTGCAGTTCCTTGTAGCAATTCATCACGTATTTTTGGAGCAGATTTTTTGGGATCAACTTTGATGGCATTCAAAATATATCTCTCTTCCCGGTCGGAAATTTTTTTGGACGACGTGAACGTGGTTTCTTTTGCACATTTCCATTGCCGTTGTGAAAGTTAATAATATTTTGTACGCTAGAATGTGTTTTTCCAACAATTTTTCCAATTTCACGCAATGATTTTTTTTCCAAATACAATTTGATGATCACTTTTCTTATTTCCATCGATATTTCTTTACCTTTTCCCATTTCGTCCACTTTGAACTAGCGCCTGTATACAAATGTACAAATTATCAATAATAAAATGCTTCAAACGCATTTCTACACTTGTTTGCTAAACCCCAAAAAAATTTAAATCCGTTATTTTTACAAAAACAACAACGCAACAATACATATTTGCGTGTTGTACTTAAACTTTTTTTGCGTAATTTTAGCGCTCATTGAGGGTTATTTTACGTATGCATCTAAAATGTATAACGGGAACAACAAAAAAAACGGTTTTCATGACAACAATGTACTCTTTTAATGATACAAAGATATTGCATGAAGTTTTTTTTAACATAACTATGATAATTCTTAGTGTTTGTAAGAAATAACAAGGTGTACTTAAACTTTATTGACTCACTGTACATACATACATATATATTTCTATATATAAAAATGCTGAATAAGAAATGCTACAAGCACTGACAGGTAATACCCGCACGCCACCCCTCCAAGTCATCCCCAGTCCACGGTATTCATAGGCTCGTTTCTCCTAATCATCAAACAGAAGTGATTGTCAGTCACAAAAAGAGATAAACGCGCGTCGAGATAAGCGGCACTAAAATAAAAATTAAAAAAATACAGCAAAAGTAAATACGAAAAAAGAAGGAAATTTAAAACCCTTTGGTGTAAAAAGAAACTCGTAAAAAAGCAAGAAAGAAATTTTCATCAGGCGCAAACACACTTCTGCGCTACATATGTATGTATCTATGTAAGTATTTATGTATACATGTAACCGATGGCCTGCAACTCCCATTGGAGCCACAGCAACGCCACACAGTTGAGTGGGCTATGGGCTGGGGAATGCATTACGAAGTCCATTGGCGCGGACAGAAGCGTTGAAGGCGAAAAGAAGCCAGCGAAAAAAGTGTTTGCGCGCGCTGCATGACTCCTACACTTTGTAGCAGATCACACCTCGGCTGTGCCGCCGTTGCTTTCAAAAGCAAGCGGCACGGCGTGCGTGCTTGCTTTGCTGCTCCGTTAGCTCACTGTTCGCGGCAGCGCTGCGGCATGGTGCTGGTAGTGGTGCTCGGTTATTGCGCTGCCACTGTTGTTGTTTACTACTTGCGTTGCATTTTCGATTTTGTTGTTTTTGTTTATTTTGTAGGTTTCTTCCTTTTTTAAGTGCGGTATGCGCCCTGCAAGTTGCAACATCAGCCAGCTGCATTTTTTCTCCGCGCTTTTTTCTTTTTGCCCATTTTTTGTGCTTTTTTGTTTTTTTTGATCTTTTTATTTTTGAGTATTTTCGCAATCCGCTACACTCCTTTTCTTTTGCGTTCGTTTAGCCGCATTTGTTGCAGATCTTTTCTTCGCCAAGCATAAAAATAAATACAAAACTGGAACACACGTGTCAAAAAATGTGCAGGCGTTGCGAAAATTTTTGTGCTCGCTAAAATGCGAAGGAGTTGCCAATTTTCATCGAACAAACTTTGACAAAAACACTTGCAGTGCCACGAACATAAAATGCATTGTAGTGGGTTGCCACTACGCGCCCGCGTTGCCATTGTTCATGAATGTATTTCGTATTTTTATCATTATAAAGAAAAAACAAACGAAAAACCAAAAACAAACACTTCGCCATTTAAATTAATTGGTATTTATTGTGGCGGAATTTTTTTGCGGCTATAAAAATTAACTCAATTTGCCTTCATGGTGTGCGTATTTCATTAGCGATTTGTGTGTAAATTTGTAAAAAAAAGTGAATTAATTAAATGCTGGTTTTGCTCGTGGCTCGTTTTGTTAAAATCTATTTAAATTTAAATTTTTTTCGCATATTTTTCAACACTCGCGACCTTAGCGCTTCCTATCCAAAGGTGTATGTAGGTGTTTGCTTTGTTATTTTATGGCCAATGTTTTGCATGACAATATTTAATTAATGAATGAACTGCTGTTGCATATTTTAAAATAAATACCCCGGTTTTTTGGACTTTAGTGACGCGGTATATTTCTCTGTGTCTGCTGCATATCCCATCGGGTTCACTTTCTTTTCGAAACTTAAAAAATTTGTTCACAGGAACAGATCCACTGTAAGGCTTATCAGTAAAGTGTACCTAAGGGGGTCAAGACGAATCTGTTAAAGGTGATATCAGTAAGCCAGTTGATTCGATTTTTCGCTTTCGCCGTTTACATCAGGATGACAGCAACAGTGAAATGACGAAAAGCCGTCCCTGCGCACCTTCGCCGTTTGCTTCTAACTTCAACTAAAGGGTGGTTAAGTTTCAAGGGCCCTTCTGATTTTGAATAAAATACAATTTTTTTAGGAAATTATTGTCCTTTCTCTTTATTATGATAATATTGGTATGACTCAATTACGTATGGAACAAAATATCGGCCAAGTGGCCGCCGCGGCCTTGGCGGCACACGTCCACCCGATGGTCCAAATCTTCAATGACGCTGAGGCATAATTGAGCTTCTATGCCGTTAATGTGCCGAATTATCTCATCCTTTAGCTCTTGAATTGTTGCTGGCTTATGGACGTACACCTTTTCTTTCAAATAACCCCAAAGAAAGAAGTCCAACGGTGTCGTTGACGTTTAGGTGTGCTTCACATTCAACATCGGCCCTTGAAATTTAACCACCCTTTACATCCGTTTCTTTTCTATTTTTTTTTTCTTTTCTATTGTTTTGTTGTTGTGGCAGTCTAAACTGAAAAAAAAAACGTTGTTGTTGGCCTAGTGACATCACCTTTAGTGCATGCGCCCTGAAGGAGTCATACGAGGAGATGGTTGCGCTAAGTGGATGAGGTCTTGTTAGGTTAGGTTAGAATGGTTGTCCAAGGAATCAGGAAACTTGGATGAAGATTAACGGGTTCATCCTTTGTGATACCATTATGAAGGCGGTGAGGTGAAAGAGGAAGACCGATGAGATGCAGGGATAAGGCGGGGATAGGTGGTGCTGGGATGGTTAAAAGGGTGGGTTTAGAGTGTGTGGATTACGAACGATGAATGTGCTGCGTCTGCGTCAACCGCTTTGTGCTGCTGATGAAATTCATCAGATTTTTAATGTCAACGCCGGCTATATCAGCAGGCGTAGCAAAGAAGTAAGAGCCAAGATGCTTGGATCTTAGCCCCGCCAGAGCAGGGCAGCTAAGGATAAGGTGCTGAGATGATTCCACCTCATCGTCCATACATTCAACGCAAAAAGGACTCGAGGTAATTCCAAGTCCCACAGCATGCATTCCTCGCGCATAGTGTCCTGTGAGAAAACCCACGAGATTCGAGAGCTGAAATTTTTTCAACCTCAGAAGCTCGCCCAAGCGCCCCCGATCCACACGTGGCCAGAAAGATTTCGCGACCTTACAAGTTTGTGTACTTGCCCAACGCTCGCTGAGTTGGCGCAAAGCCCATCTTTCCAAGAGCAGACCGCAGGGGGATCTCAATTCTCTCCCTTCGCGGAGAAATCACCTCACATGTCTCTTGTCTGGGCAGCTCATCCGCCTCACAGTTTCCCGCAATGTCGACCAGGAACCCAGAAGAGCCTTATGTCAAAGAATTCGGACGCAGACCAGTTTCGAATGCACCGTCACTGACCCGAGGGCCCTTATTTTCGCTTGGCTGTCGGAGTAAATATTTACTTTCTTGACTGTTAGTACGCATGTGAGCAGCCAACCAGCTGAATCCTTGATTGCGGCTACCTCTTCCTGGAGCACACTACAGTGGTCCGATAACCAAAATTTGAGTCTTATGGGAAGCTCCTCGCAAAAAGCTTCTCCGCCAGCCCTCCCTTCTAACTTCGATCCATCCGTGAAGAAGTTCACCAGGCCCTGTCCACTCTTTCCTTGGTGGAATATGAGGGGAGAAAGTTTCGGTTGGACTAAGCGTGGGTATACATTGAGCCGTTGACAGGGGGATGAACTCAAAGTTTCTAACGCTACTTGAGTGCCCATAAGTGAAGTTTAGCCTATAGCCCGAACCCCTCAGTCTGATTGCGGCACGTGCAGCGGCAGAGTAGGAGTCGTTCGAAGCGCCCCACTGATTCCAATGAGTGCCGGCGTCTGAACTCTCTCCAGCTTCTTCACCAATGTCGTCCTCTCTAGTGAGTTCCACCAGACTATGACTCCATATAACAAGATATAGCCAAGATGAGGTCTTGTGGTTGCCACACATTCCAAACATAAAACAAATAAAGAGGAAATATAATAATTCTCCAACACAGCCCCTGCAAAAAATTGCATAAATACGAAGAAATATATACAAAATACAAATGTTTTTTTTAGAAATATGTGGGTTAAACTGCAATCCAGACACTGAATTCGCTACAACAACCTCTAAACTGGTGGAACACAGCAGAAATGCCCTTACCACTTTGAAACGAAAACCATAACGTTACCTTAATCTGGGTCGCGGAACATCGGAGCATTGAAGGTAACGAATAAGCAGGTGAACTGGTAAGAGGGGATCTGCAATGAATAACATTCTTGCAGAATTGGTATTCACACCTCAGGGTGCAGTCAAGAATACAATTTCCCAAAATACCTCCGAAACGCGGATGGTAGATTGCCGAGATCAGACAGTATGCAAAATTAGGAGAACATTATGGCCCACCTACAACCTCAAACAAAGGTCAACATTGATAAACATGAAACGATGGGACACCTGGAGACTCACTACAGTCATAATTGGCTTTTGGTCTGTCAGGGAACAAGCAGCCAAAATGGGCATCCCTAAAGAACCGTTGGTAGCGCGTATATGGCAACAAAATGGTGCGGAAGCGCTAGTTGGATTCTCGATGAATTACCACTTTAAGCAACCAACCACCCCCAAAACTTCTTCTATTTCCAAAAAAATTAGATACTTATTTTTTTAATTTTTCTTATTTAAAATGTAGCTGTGGCGACAACGCTTTGAAATTTCACTGAATTCACAAGGGAAGAATGTATTTTTTTCAAAATAAAATATATATATATATATATAATTGGTGCGTACACACTTTTTGGGTGTTTAGCCGAGTTCCTCCTCCGTGCGTCTTCATGTTTTTCCACAAATGGAGGGACCTACAGTTTCAAGCCAACTCCGAACGGCAGATATTTTTCATGGCAGAAATACACTCGGAGGTTTGTCATTGCTTTCCGAGGGGCGGCCGCTATTAGAAAAAACTTGTTCTTCATTTCTGGTCTTTCACCGAGATTCAACCTACGTTCTCCCATTCGGCTGCCGCCTGATCACAGTTTTATTTAATCTCCTCTACTTTGCCTTCACAATCGTCCCAAAAATGATGCTCTATGACTTCATAAGAAAATTTTGTAAATAAGTTTTATAGGCGACCGTGGATAGCCCCTTAAATTAAATATTATAGTAAAAAAATTTTAATTAAAAAAAAATTGTAATAAAAACAATTTTTGGAAAATTTTTTTAATAAAAACAATTTTTTTTTAAAACAAAAAAAATTAATTAAGAAACAATACAAAATTTAATTGGAAAAAAATTAATTAATTAAAGAACAAGAAATTTTTATTTAAAAAAATGTAAATTAGAAAACAAAAAAATCCAATTAAAAAAATTTAGTTACAAAAAACGTTTTAATCGGAAGACGAACAGAAAATTTAATTAAAAAAAAAGGATTAAAAACAAAATTTATTAAAGAAAAATTTATTAAAGAAAAATTCATTATTAAAAAAAATTATCAAAAAATAAAAGCATTTATCTTTTTTTTAATTAATTATATTATTATATTAATTTAATTAAGCAACAAAACAAAATTTAATTAAAAATAATAATTAAACAACAAAAAATTTTAATTAAAAACATGTAAATTAAAAAACAAAAAAATGTAATTAAAAAACTTTTTAATCGGTAGACAAAAAAATATTAATGACAAAAACAAAAATTTAAAAAAAAATTTTATTAAAAAAAAAAATTGTTAAAACAAAAAATTTAATTGAAAAGTAAAAACATTTATCTTTTTTTTAATAAATTATATGTTATTAAGTTATTTGTATTTCAATTTATAATTTTAATTTTAGTTTTAATATTTAATAACTTTTTTATCTTACCCAGCAAGTTATAGTTTCATTTAGAGGAAAGATAATCCTTTTAACACACCATAAGTTACAATTTTTTAAGACATTTGTGGCAATTAAAAAAAAGTAAATAAAATAGATACGTAAATACGTAAGTATTAAATAAAAACAAAATAAAATAAAAAATTGGCTCAACTTTTTGGCCATAGAACAAATTTCGGGGTAGCATCAGGAAAAATTTTGTTTTTCGGGCATCCTAATATGCACACACACATACGTCGCCATATACATATATCCGTATACTATATATTATATATAAGTAGATAAAAAGGCCCTCTTACTTTTTTTATCATTTATTTTATCATCAATTAATTATTTAAATTTGAAAACAATATCTTAATTATCACATTTTTTTATCTAAACAATTAATTGCTTACCAATTTTCGCTACTTTTGCCTTCAACTTTATTTTTATCTTTAGTTATCATATTTCTTGACGGCTTTGGTTTCGCGTGGGTTTAACCAGCTACCGTTAAGCAACCACTACATATGCACGATAAAACCTGCCTTCGTTGTTGTTTTCCCCTTCCTCTCCCTATCGACAACTCATGCATTATTATTATTAGTTTAAGGTAATAATATATCGCTTCTGTTGGCTTATTGACTGCCTGGTTGGGCATGTCCGTCTGGTCACTCAATAGTGTCGGCTTTCTAACAACTACCTAATTATAGGTTGCACCATTTTTATAGTCGCTACTGTGTTGCTGGCACTGTAAATACATCGGCTTCAACGCTTAGCCATTTAACGTTTTAGCCGCCTATCCACTTGGCTTGGCTTGGATGATCAGCTTGGTGGTTGGAGTTGATCGGCCGTTTAACTAGCATTTTGACTCTTGTTGTAAAATCCGCCTCTGGCCATTTATCTGTCATTTACTTGTAGCTGTCAAAGCCCCAAATCGGTTGTGGTTTTAATTTTATTTTCATTTTTATTTAATAGAAGGATGTTGACCGAGTGATTAACTAACTTTCGCCTCCAATTTTTACTGAAGCAGCAAAGTAGTAGTAAATACGAATGACGGAAAACTTCCAGAAATTTCTAAAATAGCAGTCTTCAAAAGAACTTCCACAGCAAACGATATTACCCGAGAAACAACATGCCAGATAAACAATTGATCAACTCAAGCTTCAAAACTCTAAAAACTAATTTTTTACCACTATGATAAAGTAGTGTGAGAATATCGACTTCAAGTGGACGCCAAATACGCCACTTCACCATAGGTTAGGTTAGGTTTGGCAGCCGCATCGCACATAGAGACAACAATGCCACTTAGACCACGAAATGGGTCCGTTGTGAGCCGTGGGGCTGAGCTACATTTCCCTCTCCATATTAAACCATCCTGAGCTTTTGACAAAGCGTAAAAAGTTGTTGATACCTAAAATGTATAGATTATCTATATTCGTTAAGAAGTAGGATTTTAAAAATCGGTTTCTGCTTCTGGCTAAAGCTGGGCATGTGCAAAAAAGGTGTTGAATTGTTTCCAACTCCTCCTCATTTCTGCAGCTACGACAGAAATCATGCGTGTAAACGCCTAATCTCTTTGCATGATTTCCTATGAGACAATGTCCTGTGAGGGCCCCTACTAAGGTCCTGATTTGAGGTCTACTCAGTTTTATAATACTCTTGGACAGACGTAAATTTAGCCTTGGCCATGTTTGCCTAGCAATTTCACAGGTGTTAACGCTAATCCATCTTTGATTTGCAGACCTGATTAATGCGTCCTTAATGAGAAGCTTACAAGTTGCGAGAGGTATCTCCATTAAATTACTTATGTCTGGCATACATTTACCTTCTCTTGCAAGTTGGTCTGCCCTACAGTTCCCTGGTATATCTCTGTGGCCTGGAACCCAGCATAAGATTATACGATATTGTTTGGCCATCTCATTTAGAGATTGGCGCCAACGTAAGACACTCCTTGATGTTGTTTGGAATGCATCCAGGGCACGTAGGGCAGCTTGGCTGTCTGATAGAATGCAGATATCCGTTGATGATATTTAACCATTTTAAGCCTTCATGAATAGCGTTTATTTCCGCTTGAAAAACACTACAGTGATCCGGTAGTTTAAAGCATTCACTAATAGAAAGCTCTTCGCAAAATAACCCTGATCCTACACCGGTGTCCATTTTAGACCCGTCCGTGTAGATCTTAACGGGTGTGTTGGATCTTCTTCAAACCATTCCAGTCTAGAAGGGACTTTCATTAGGAATTCCTGCCAAGCCCGCATGTGCAAACAAACTGGGCTCACTTGACAATGCAGCCAATTGCTACAAAACTAGACATCGAGGAGAATTCAGCAATCGAAAGTGCAGAAAAAGAAGCAAAGAAAAAGGGATCGCGCTAAAAATCATGAATACCAAAGCTGTTTCTAGCTGTGGGATCTGAGATGACGTCAATATACAATAAACTGTTTCTGTTCACGAACGTCGGTCTGTTGATTCCTCCGCTGATCCATCAGGTACGCCTCTCGTTCCGGTTGAGCTGGGCTGATGGAATGCATCTTAAATTCATTCGTTCAAGTGTAAGTCCGTCAACTCTTAGCCCAATGAAAAAGTTGACTCTGCTATCTAACTTCCAAGTCACTCTTGCAAAATATTTTTAAATATTCTGGCCACGCTTTGTGATACCCAGATCCAGTTTCGCGAGTCCAAACCCTTATAGAGCTTCAGGACCAAGGCAAGAGAGCTCAATGCTATATTGAAGAGCCGCTGCATGTGGATGATGGAGCCTATGAAGTCAGCGGGATCCGTGACGCACTGAGGAACAATTCAATTAGACCAGAAGTGAGGGCGTTAGTTACGGTTACACCATCTACAAAGAGAGTATTCTCAAAATGTTCAGAGATGATGAAGCCCGCAAGTTATTTTTGAGAAAATCCGGATGGCGACCGCTGAATTCCTCTCGAGACAGTCAATCCCGCCGCTGCACAACGATGTAGATGGTGAAGCTTATGTCTCCATTACAGCGGTAGATAAGCAGACCGTAATCTCTAATGAAGATACTAAAAATCAACCGCCACAAATGTAGAACGATTTTGCTTTTCCTTTTTAAAGAAGATATGGGTTGGATCTGTGGATTAACGACTTCCGGCAGCGATACGAATTCCTATGGCTTGTAGTGGGGGAGCACCATCTTCTGACAACAAACCTACTTATATGAAAGAACGGAACCTAGCTCTATTGGCAAGAGCTGTGTTGACGATCTGATGCGATTCGATGCGAACGATCTCGCAGGATACCATGAAGCAACTTCTGTCATACTTCGCTTAAAGGGAATTTCACAGTTCTTGGAAACCCACAATTAAGCCTTTCTTAGGCTTACCGGACTGTACTGCTTGTTCTAGCCTGAAATTTTAGGCATAAAGGAGACTGCGGAACAGCTGAGAAGTGAACTTTTAAGAAAAGAGGTTTGCATATTTAGAGCTCTGGGTTTATTCACATCCACTTCAAAGCATTAGGCTCTTGACCTCTGTAAGAAATGGCTAAACCAGACAGATTCTTCAGATAAAGCATAGGTGAATAGAGAGAAACTGTGTGACAGATGATCTTGCAAAGCAAGGTGCAGCCAGGCAGATGCTCCTGCCTAGGGAGTTTACGTAAAAAGTTGTTATATTACAGTAAAAGACGGAATTAAAGCATAGCTTGAACGATGTTGTAGGTGGGTAGGTGAGTGAAATGATTGAAATACCGCACTGGTACTCCCCCAAGTAGCACTAAAGCGACGTTTTGAGCCGTTACAAATATGAGACCTCCAACAGGCCATGACACCTCTACAGCCAGCCAGAGCTGTTGATGTAATGAAGAAGATTGATGGGATTTCGTTTGACGCACTGCCACAGTCTACAGAAGAAAGGGGCACCCAGTGTCCTTAAGTGTCTTGCTCGCGAACCCGGATATTTACAGAGAAAGTGCTTTCTTTTCTCTTTTTCTCTTCTAGTATCTTTCTCTGAAACGTCCCCACAGCTGCTGCAAGAAGGGTTAAAATGGTAAACCTAGCTTTTTCGCGTCTGTGCCGATCGTCCAATGGCCGGTAAACACAGCTACGTGTTTGGAATTGAATGGTGTGGAGTTCCCAGTACTCCGTCTATTGTGTTGGGGCCAAAGAGTTTTGGAATTGAATGGTGTGGAGTCTCCAGGACTTTGAGTCCTCCATCTATTGTACTGGGGCCACAGGGTTTTTGAAATAGCACATGAAGCAATGGAGCTCCCTTTTTTCTGCGCTTTCATGAGAAATAAGTTGTGTAATTCCTTTTAACAAAAGCTCGGGGGTTGCCGATGTCCGGTTAGGACGTCTCTGAGACCAATTCAGTCGACCGCTTGCTGGCAAGCTCATCAGCAATTTCAATTACCCCTGTGGTCCTATGTTCTGGAACCCATATCGAAGAAATGTTACCTGCACATTCAAGAGACTTGATCTCCTCCTTACAGGAGCTCACTAGTTTGGATCTGCCCCACGGCGTTGTCAGAGCCTTAATCGCGGCTTGACTATCGGAAAAAATGTTAATATCTCCCTCGCTCCCAAGTTCCCTAAGCATTTTGCATGCACTGAAGGATCGCAACTATTTCTGCCTGAGAACCACTAGCAGTATTCGACAATTTGAGAAAATAGATAAATTTGGAGTTGTTGTCTCTACCCCAGTCGCAGTCTCGGAAAATCTTTCTCTGTAAAAATCTATTATAAAACTGTAAAATTTCGAAATTTGAAAGCCGAATACATAAATCATCTCATGACATTTTAACGCAAATACACTTAATTGATTTCGGCGCACTGGCTAAATTTTAAACCTTAGAAAATTTGTAGAAATTACTTGAAGCGCATTTTATGGCCTACGTGGGCAGAAAGCGTGTATAATTAACACAACACAGAAACCACTGCATCTTTCGCAATGATGTTAAAATGGAGTAAAAATAAATCATAAAATTCTTTCTTTTTCGGTAAGACGCTAATTGCCTTACAGTTGGTGCTAAGTGTTGGAAAAAGGCGAAAAAAGTTTGGCTGCGTCTTAGCAGCACTTCGTGTCGACCAACCAACGGAACAGACACAATTTAGAGATGATAACTTAAGGAACGCCTGTCAGAAATTAATAATAAATAAGACAAAACCCCAATAAATTAAAAATAAAACACGAAAATACAGAAAAGAACAGGAAAACTCTTTGAATGCACGTAAAAAAGAAACGCAGGACTGACGAACATATAGAAAATTGTGTTCAAGCAAAAAACCAAAGAAAAACAAAAACAAAAAAATTAAAAATTGTAAATGAGAAAAAACGAGTGTTTCAACATTTTTCAAAGGGTGTTAATTAATAGCCTTCACCTTAACTGCACACAAGGCATACCACATGCCCCATGTTGCCCCACTGCCACCGCGGCTCGCTCTACTCTACAAAATGACTGCTTGGCCACGCATTACAGTCTGCGGTCATTTGTTGCTGCAGCGCGTGATGATTTATGTATGGCCAGCCAAGCGCGTCGAACGGTGCGACTTGTCGGTCAGTCGAGCGGCGTTGAATGCCGCAGCATGCCACAGATTCACCCGCTGACCCGCGCAAATGCAATCGCTCTCGCGATCATTGAATGACTGACTCTTCCACTGAACTCCGCTGCACACTTTTCAAATTCTGTATTGTATACGAGAATACGAGCCTGCGTGCATGAGTGAGTGCGTATGCGTGTGTGTGTGTGTGTGCATTGTGCTATTATTTATTTCTTTTGTTCACACCTCGGCACAAAAGGTGAAAATACGTGAATAATTGCATTTCACATTTGGAAGTACTGCGCATCGCCAACCCCCGCACAGACTGCAGTTGCTCGTATACGGCGGCTGGACCGCCAACTGTTGCTGGCCAGAGGCTCAACAGTACAAACACTAAAGCAGTTGATTATCATGGGCTTGTTTTTTTTTGTATTTTTTCATATTTTTTGTTGTATTTTTTTCATTTTTTTTTTTTGATGCACGAATCGTTGTGCTGAGTGTGAACTTTTACACTTTTATGTCTAACAACAATTTTCACAACTAATAAGCGCGCAAAGGTACGAAATGTTAAAAGAAGCCGTTATTTGAGTTTAGTTATGGAACAAAGCCCTTTTTGGTTAACAGCTGCGGCCACAAGCTCTTAAACGTTTACATTGTCAAGCAATCAGTGTTTTAGGTGATGGAGTGATGGCTCAAGCGTTGAAGTTGTTTACCACTTTCGAGTGTGCGGCAAAGTTAGAAGCACCAAATGGTCATTTAGGTTTTGTTCCAAAGCCTAAAGAAATTTTATGCTGATAGCATTTCAAGTCAAAAAGAGCATAGATTGAGTCAGGTTAGATGTTGGTCCCTAAAGGATGGCGGATCACATGAAGAGTTGAGAGGACGCCGTCCATTATGGTGGAATGGCATAGAAAGGAATTATGAATGGCCGGAAATTTTTCCAAGCACCTGGGCAAACTTGCCTAATGCATTTACAGCCAAGAGAGAAGAGTTGGGGTGTGGTTTCAATAATCCTCTGCAAACTTTTTTGAATCCTCTGCAGATCTTTTTTATGAATCTTAGCAGTGTGTCGAAGAGAAGTTAATGTAGCTGGTCTATTCTCAGTACATCCAATCAGAAAGTGTACCATCTAAGTATGACGTAAGCCGAACAGCAGCATAGAAACGTCTCTGTACTATTCGCCTACTCCAAACAAGATTTACGCAGTGGATCGTCGATGATGCCTATGATGACTATATGTCGTCCCCTTGGATTATATATGTATATAATTGGCGCGTACACCCTTTTTGGGTGTTTGACCGAGCTCCTCCTTCTATTTGTGGTGTGCGTGTTGATGTTGTTCCACAAATGGAGGGACCTACAGTTTCAAGCCGACTCCGAACGGCAGATATTGGGTTGAGGAAAAAGTAATGTCATATTTTGTCAATTGAGCGCGACATTTAAACATACATATCTTGCGTTGTACTTGCAATGGTCACACTAAACGGCGATTTGAAGACGACAATCTTTACTACAAGTGTCTCTTTGACAGTGTTCTGATCGTACGTTTCAATCTTAAGTTATAGCGCGTCAAAGATGGAGTCCACCAAGCAAGAAATTCGTCATATTTTACGTTTTTACTACCTTAGAGGTAAAAATGCAACGAAGGCGGCGGCAAAAATTTGTGAAGTTTATGGGTCTGATACTGTAACGATTCACACAGCACAGCGTCGGTTCGATCGATTTCGTTCTGGTGTAGTAGATGTCGAAGGTGCACCCCGTACTGGTGGCCAATCGTCGTAGAGACTGATAAAATCGTTGAAATTATCCAAAGAGACCGGCATGTGAGCATTCGCTCGATTAGTCAGGAACTAGGTGTAGACTACAAAACCGTTTGTAACCATTTGCAGAAGATTGGATTCCAAAAAAAGCTGGATGTTTGGGTGCCACACGTGTTGATGCAAGAAAATCTCTTGGACCGCATCAACGCTTGCGATTTTCTGCTAAAACGGAACGAACTTGACCCATTTTTGAAGCGGATAGTGATTGGCGATGAAAAGGGGATCACGTACGACAACGCCAAGCCAAAAAGATCGTGATCGAGAAGCGGCGAGCCGGCCCAAACCATCGCCAAGCCCGGATTGACCGCCAGGAAGATTTTGCTGTGTGTTTCGTGGGATTGAATGGGAATTATCCGCTATGAGCTGCTCAACTATGGTCAGACCCTTAATTCGGTCCTCTACTGTGAGCAACTTGACCGTTTGAAGCAGGCGATTAACCAGAAGCGGCCAGAATTGGTCAATAGGAATGGTGTTGTGTTCCACCAGGACAACGCTCATCCTCACATATCTTTGATGACCCGCCAGAAGCTACGGGAGCTCCGATGGGATGTCCTATCGCACCCACCATATAGTCCGGACTTGGCAGCAAGTGACTATCATCTCTTCCGGTCCATGCAAAACGCCCTTGGTGACACCAAGTTGGCCTCAAAGAGGCTTGCGAAAACTGGTTGTCTGAATTTTTTGCAAATAAGGAGGGGGATTTTACAAAGGGGGGATAATGAAGTTGCCTTCTAAATGGCAACAAGTTTGCGAACAAAACGGGGCATATTTGACTTGAATCGGATAATTCTAAGTACGTTAAATAAAGCGTCAAATTTCGATCACAAAGACGACATTTCTTTTTCCCTTGGATTAGGCACCATAACTATCAGAGCTCGCAGTCACTCTTCCTCTGTGTGAGCAAGAATTTTACTACCTCCCTGTCAAGACTTTTGATGAAATATTTGGTTAGTTTGAAGGTGTTAGTACTACAGCAACAGTTCTCACGAGCTGTATTAATGAAAGCATCGATTAATTCGAGAGTTACACCCTTTACTCGTAGTTTAGCCGAGCTCCTCTTCCTCCTACTTGTATTTATGGTGAGCGCCTCAATAATTTGCCACAAATGGAGGGGTTTACAGTTTTAAGCCGTCTTTAAACAACAGATAGTTTTTTATGTGGAGCTTTTTGGTGGCAAGATACACTCGGAGGTTTGCCATTGTCCGCCGAATAGTGACTGCTATCAGAAAAAAAGTTTTCTGTCATTTGGTGTTTCATGCCCACACTGGGTTTCGAACGCGCGACCTACCGAAGGTATTGCCGCAGCAACCATTTGGTTGTGGCAGTCACTGCTTCCATTATGCTCGACCCTGAAATTGGCTCCGGCCCAACTGCACACTCCTAAGAACCGCAGTTCGCCAATTCCTTAGCCCTGAACACCACAGTGTTCCAGCACCCACATAAATTCAAGCTCTTTCCAAGCTTGCAATGGAGTTCAGCCACAAATTACTTCACTTCACTTATTTGTGAAGAGGTGCAAGCGGTTTCTAAGACCTTTAGAACAGCTTGACTGTCAATTCAGACCCTGATTTGAAATCCTCGCCACCTTTCACCGATCATCCAGTCTGGTACTTTGAGTATTGCCGACTTCCTATTGAAAAACCATTGACATTATAGCTTAAGCAGTAAAGCATCTGATGTTAGTGCTCAAACGTTAATCCGCTCCAGTACCATTTTTAGTCATGGAGCCGTTGGTGTAGAAAGTTCATGCCAAGCTTTCATGCCCATTGTGGTAGTATTGAACTAGTTAGTGGTACTAGTAGATTAAGAAAGGTAACTGCGGAAAAGAAGGCAGCAAATGAGATACTCAAACGTATACGATTAGAAATTGCGGCTGAAGAAACATGTCGTTTTTAAAGAGATTTCGACGGGGGCCAATTCCAAACTTATAAGCACAACAGTCGTAGTTAAAAGTGAGATCAAAGATCAATCCTCCACTGCCAAAAGTAATGAAACTGAGGAGTAGATGTTGAAAAGATTCCACCTCATCCTTCTACATACAGCCAAAGATGATAGTTTGCAAGGTTTGACTATTAGGAGCAAAATTGTGAGCGGAACTCGCATCTCTCGAGGTGTCAGCAAATCAGCTGATTCCTCCAAAGTTCTTGAGAGCCTGTTGACGGTCTGAAGTTGGGCACATCTTCTGAATTCTTTTCCCCATGCATTCAGCTAACATAGAAGCGAGTGAAGTTATGTTGAATTTCCACGCAAGGATTCCCATTGGATCGAGTTCAAAAACATGAACCTGGTATAGCCAAAAGCTGTGGAAGTTTTACTATATGAATCTAGTACTTTCATCCTGAATTGGATACACTCCATCGCTAGACAATGGCTTTGAAAATGTTGGAAAGTGTTATTAATAGCACAGAACAAACTTTCGAACAAAAATCAACTCTCTACTGGGTGATTTCTAGTTTTTATTGGTCCAGTGATATTTAAAGCATGCAAGCATCATAAGAAAGTGTATCCTTGGTGCGTGAATTCTTCGTCCCGGAGCCCGTTTTGCCACTCCTGTCTGCAGCCATCACAGCCACGGTGAGCTTGGCAGGCTGAGGGAGGCTGCAAATGGACAAAACTGATGTTACCTGCCATGCCCGACCGACTGTCGCAGATCCTCCAAACATTAAGCAGAAGAGACTATAGGCATCTGATTTGACTGATGACGGGGCACTTTCTATGGGCGAAGCACAAGGAAAAGGTAGGCATCTCAGACGGCGGACCACTTTTTGTGCGTCTGCCCAGCCTTCGAAACAGGTTTGAGGTCTTTGGCACTGATGTGTTAAGAAGCGACCACCTTGGCTCCTTGATTTCTTCGGAGTTCGTGTAGAGGAATTTTTCTTTTTAATTTTCGCAAGGCGCATTCATTAATGTCATTCCAAAAATAATATTTTGTACCTTTGACTGTCAAAACAAAGTAATGGCAAAGTAGAAAACAAAGAATGAATTCGCTTTGTTTCATTCTGCGCTGACAAAGGGAAAAAAATACATCTTTAATAAAGGGTGGTTAAGTTTCAAGGTCCGGTGTTGATTTTGAATAAAATACAGTTTTTTTAGGAAATTATTGTCATTTCTCTTTATTACAATAATATTGGTATGACTCAATTACGTATGGAACAAAATATCGGCCAAATGGCCGCCGCGGCCTCGGCGGCACACCTCCTCCATCCGATGGTCCAAATTTTCGATGACGCTGAAGCATAATTGAGGTTCTATGCCATTAATGTGCCGAATTATCTCATCCTTTAGCTCTTGACTTATTGTTGGCTTATCGACGTACACCTTTTCTTTCAAATAACCCCAAAGAAAGTCCAACGGTGTCGTTGACGTTTAGGTGTGGTTCACACTCAACATCGGCCCTTGAAATTTAACCACCCTTTAGATTCGCTTCGAATTTCTGTATAAAGTTTGAAACATGATTTGATATCGTTTTTGTTTTTAGGTTTTTTGGTACTTAAAAAATAAAAATAATGAGCATTAGAAAAAAATGAAAGGAGTCGCAACTGGTCAGAATGTGGAGGTTTTATTTATTAGCGCAACCTGTATGTGTATAGATACCGATGTATAAGTATATGAGCATGTGTATGTACATATGTATGTACATATATGAAAGCTGTCTGCATTTTGTGTAAAATTTAAAAATCATTCGCCCACGTTGACACATTTTACATGTCAAAGAAAACGTAAAAATAATAAAGAGAAAAAAATGTCAAAGCAACAAAAGCGCACGCTTGCTTATATGTAGTAAAAAAGAAAAAAAAATAATTTTTAAGAAGTGGAAAATTAAATTTCCATAACACAAAAAGACGAGAATTGTAAGTGCACCCCCCCAAAAAAAAAGAAAACAAATTTTTTTACATTCATGCACAAGAGCATTCACTAAGCAAGTATGTATGTATGTATGTGTGAAAATCCTGCTGACACAATTCAACAAATTTGAATGACAACAGCACGTTGAGGATCATTTTTATGTCTTACCCCGCACTTTGAACAGCAGCAGCAACGCCGCTTGGGTTAATACCCCTTTTTATGCACTTCTAAAATATATTTCCTTACCCTATTCTGCTCTTTTTTTATGAGTATCTGTGTTGTTAAATTTTTCTTCTGTTGTTTGCTATGACATTGATTTAAATGCAACAACACTTCAAGTGACATTTTTCGGTGTTTATGCGATGCCTCTGATTTCTCTTTTATTTTCAGTATTTTCGTTCGGCCTAACTTCGTTGTGATGTTTTCTTCTCATTTGTGCGACTCATTCCTTTTAATTTGGTAGACATCTTTCACTGTACCGATAGATTTGTATGTCATTGTCATTTATTGCGTCTGTGTTCGATGGCTTTGCATTTTCTTCAATAGCTCGGGAGTATTTTTTTTTTGTTTGTTTTTTTGAGGATTTGGAATTATTTTAAGCCGTTTTTGTTATTTGAAAATGCCAGCAAGTCTTACACCAGCAAATCTCACACCAGACATCTGCTCGACTGCTGTCGAACCTTTTTAGCCTTTTGTTCTTGGCGTACAATGGCGCAGTATGCCAAGTGATTCGATTCGATCCGACCTGATCTGATCCTCTGAATATGTGTTGTTGCTTGTTGTTGTTGTAAACTGATCTGCCGCTTTTCGAAAAGTTTTATGTTCCTTTATGTGCTCTTGTACTTCTTAGAAGACACACCAAGTCAAATATTCGAGAATACAATAAATACAACTAATTCTGTTCAGACACCCAAATGATACTCAATAAAAGTAATTTCATTTTATTTCCTTTTCTTATTGATTTTCTAATTTTTTTCTTCATGGTAATTCTAAACAAATATATTGCATTTTTGAATTGTTACTTTGTTACTTGTTACTGGCAGGGATGCCATTGCAGAAAATAATCCTTCACCTATCGCACAAACAAGGAATAATTAAAAAGAAATTAAAAAAAATTAGAAAAAATTTAGAAAAAAAATTTAAAGAAAAATACCAACAAAATACATCAATCCAATATGTTTCCAAAAACGATTTGTGCCTATTTTGAAGGCTCAGTAGAAAGTTTTTTCTGAAACGGGCCTCTGTTCCTCCCTGGAACCATTGAAAAACCTACTAATAATATATTGTATGAACTTTATTAAAGACCTGAGAAATGCATTAGACTATAGGAGAATACTTAGATCGAAGAGGTGAAATAATTTCACATTTACTTTCACACCCATTCCTCTTGATTCCACGAGTTTTTTTGCCTCTCTTCGCAATCAGAGCAGGGCTTAAAAGATAGTCCACATCTTTATATAACTGCTAAAAAGTAGATAACCAAGTAAATCGATGGACGCTAGAGAGCTCGGAGGTTTGCATCTTCCTTCAATTATAGCTTCCCAAATCGTCTTACCTAATCCCAACGAAATCGAAACAGACGACCAAAAAGTTTAACGCCATCTCAGTCTCCCCACCGCAGTCAAGGTAAATGTGGTTGTCATTTAAGTCAATCAAACGCGGATGTTGAGCTTGTTGGGTAATAACCAGCAGTTGTTTACAGTTCCGTCTGTTCAATGGGCGCGATCAGCTAAAATAGAACAAAATGAAGTTTACACCCCGACTTGAAGATCTTTGTGCCTTCGCAAATAGCTAACAAACCATTTGTACATGAAGTGCATTATCAGCTTAGCCACTTCTACAACCTTCGTAGCATCCCAGTAATCACAGTGAAATATTCAAAAAACTATCTGACGTTAACTTCCCTTGCTGAAGGAGGAGATTACAAAACTGAATGGAAGCCACGGTAAGCCTGATGTTAACTTCGCTTGCTGAAGGAGGAGATTACAAAACTGAAGGCAAGCCACGGCAAGCCTGATCAGAACTTACCCTCTCCAAATACTCAAATGATCCAATTCCCAGTTACTCACTCGTGAGCGAGCAGGGAAAATGAAACAAATGTAAAATGGATTAAGCTTTGGTTGAGAGTCAGGTTAAGTTGAGTTGCATTGGCTCCCGGTTACACAGAGTAGGTGACCTCTTACGCTAGCTGTCCCCTCTTGGTACTACTTACTATAAGTTATCTTCTTCTTTCAATTACAATAGAGTTGTACCACTGAGTTCGCTTGATGAAGT